>JBCJKH010050816.1:1929-18342 GCA_039877255.1 Loriculus beryllinus | reverse complement strand
ATCGACAGCTTCAAGACTCTTGCAGCCAAATTTCCAACATGGTCCTCCTTGTCTGTTTCAACATTTTGAATAAACAGGGACCTAAGAGGGGGATTGTTTTGATTCTGTTGCATCCTTCCGTATTTGAGTACTAACACCTGCTGAAATGTTTGAACTACGGATTTCTACAAAGCAGAATCTAAGCAAGGACATCAAGTACATCACCACCACTATGCATAAATAGCCATTCAATCTGAGATAACTTCACTTCTGATTTTCTTGATTTGACAGAAGCTTTCAATGTGCACATCCCTTCAGACATTACCTTCATATCTATTTCTGTACCATGGATCTGTTGAGCTACTGTTTTGATGATGCCAATGACAATATCCTGGAGACCTTCCCTTTCCGAATAGTAATGCAGAATGAGTCCCTTCCCCTTCTCTGCATCAGTACATCTGAAGGAAGGGGCTCGCATGCCCGGGTAAATAGTAGCAAGGTGGTCATGCAAAGCATCCAGGTTCTGGAAGAAGAAATTAAAAACATGATTATAAGGCATTCACTTATTAGTTCTGAAGAAAGTGTGTACATATTCTGTCCAATTTAAACATCTGCTTTCTCCTGCTGCTCACATTCCCTGTGTATTTGCCATATGTTTTGTAGAATTGTCATCATAGCAAGCTTTTCAGGTAGCTTGTGATGTTCTTTCCATCTACTGTGGCAATCAGAATTAACACTATTAAAAATTACTCCAGTTAGTATGAATTCATGCTTGACTATGCTGTATTTGGAAACACTCTGATGATTAAAGACTCTGTGTGTGTTTCCCAAACCTGTACCTTATCCATTTTTATCCCTTCTAATTATAGTCCCTATAATTTCCTCTTCAGATGTGAATTTAGGTGTCAAACACAAATAAGCATGTCTGAATAAACATGACTCTTTTTCCTTATTTTCAATGAAAAGGTCTAGTTCTGACATTTGTAACAGTCAACCCAAGTTTACAGGACCTGACAAAGCTTCAAATTTTAATGTAAAGATAAAAATGACTGAAAGACCAACCTCAAATACATATCTTCTCTGAGAATAACTGAAAAAAATACACAGAATACACAGCACATATCACAGCTGCTGTAATCATGTTTCAGAAAAGATTATTCAGGAAAGGGAAGAAGTCTTCTATTTTTCTAGTTAATGTCCTGGACATCTTATGCATTTAACTTTAAATCTTGACCAGAAAGAGGAGACCTAAATGATAAATTGATAGGCATATCTAATGACATTAAAGAGAACGATGAGACCAATATTATGCTTAGAACACAAGACTTGCTCTGACTTTGATTGTGAAGCAATTTTCAAGGCTCCAGGTTGCTATTTGATGGCTTGGTTTCACAAGCGAAGATTTGGGAAGGGGCTTACCCACGCTTCTACAAGCACGATGACTAAGGGCAATGTGGGATAGGCAAATCTGGTTGGAAAAAAGGCTGCTTAGGCATTCAGGATATTTCCAACCAGGACTGTCATCTCCTGAGACAATCTCAAGCGACCAATGTGCTAACTGCCCACATGCAAGGTTGGATCTGCAGCTTCCAATGCACCTTGTCACCTGCCATTTCATCCCTCGCCTGTCCATACAGGGCTTTGCAAGTGTGAGTAAACCTTTCCAGCCTGCACAGTGGGTTTGTTAGGTGAGGGCAGCGTGTGCAGAACTGGCCCCACCCTTTACACCTGAGGTTTAAGAGCCATGGCCTAGCGAGCTTGGATGGTGACAGCAAAGTCCTCAGGTCGGAGGGTTTGTAAGAGTGTCCTTCTCTTAGATGGAAGAACTAACACTGTATCTCTAACACAGTAACAGCAACTTAGTTTGCTGGATAGTGTTGCAACCCACATAATTATTTACTTATATTGTAAAATTCATACAACTCCTTAACATCTTAAGTTCAGAACATTACTGCATATTTTAAATGTTGTTTTCTTACCCTACCAAGTAAGTGCTAGAACCAGGCTCTGCATATTGTTTTCTGCCAGCACAAGAAGAGAGGTGAAAATATTTTCAATGCACTGTCTGGGGCATTCTCCACCTTTCATGAGCATCTGTCGATCTTCAAATTTGTGGAAGCATACTGAACTTGATTTCATGTGAGCTGTGAAGTGCCTGGACAGCTGCCTCTCCTGGGAGGCCTCCAGAGGAAATGAGATACTTAGAAATGAATTCCGTAGGATGTACTCAGCCTGGAACTTCCTCCTTCAGTTTTTTGGTTTGTTTCAAATCCATGTTTTTGTTGCTATATCAACACCTTCAAATTAAAACTTGAAGAGGCAACAATCTGGGAGTCAATTCATTCCAGCTGTTAGTGGGCACTCAATTGCAATTGCCTGAAGGCAAATTTTGCAAGATCTTCATAGGGTTCAAGACTGAAATGAGAAGAGACTGCTTTGGAAGTGTGGATGAGAAAAGACCAAGAGATCTGACTGGCTCTGAGGGAGTGCCCCACAATCTCCTTAATCGGGTACAGAAATGCTCTTTCAGTACATATGTCTCAGAAACAGCTGGGATATACTGACCATCTGGAAAAAAACTGCTGAAGAGACACATGGGAAAAGATAACAATCTTTAAGTTACAGTCATCAACACCTGAAGAATTTCAAAAGGAGTTTGTTATGAGAAATGGCCAATACCAAGGCCAGACGTTTATTAAGATGGTTGTGTAATTATTAACATTTAAGTCTGACACAGGTATTGCTAAAATCTGGCACTAGCCCCATTCTGCAAGACCATTTTGCCAGCCTGATACCCCACTTCTTCTGACTCTGTCCCAGACATTTCACAGGTGAGCCCATATGATATGCCCTTTAGACTTTACTCTCTAATCATCCAGAGTGTGGACTTGCTCAGGATGTATTGCAGCTGCTTTCTAGTCCCCCATGTGTCTTTTCTCTCTGTGCATACAGATTATGGGTTGAGCAAAGAGCTTACTGTATTCAGAACCTTGCTCCAACACAAGAAGCTGAAATCACTCCCAGACCCTGCCATTTAGACATTGTCATTGTGTCATTGTCATTACTGTCACTCCCACTTTTTTTTGTGTGTGCGTGTTTCATTCATTCTAAATTGATCTTGCAGCTTCTGGAAGAACAAATGTGTGTGTTTTTCTTGTTTGTTTCTGCTGTGGGCCAGAGGTGTGATCATGTACAGGTAATAGCTTAAGCCCTCTGCCTGAATTTCTTCTGGCTCCTAGACTGCTTAGATATATGTCAGACTTTGAGCTGGGACCAGAGACACTAATTCTAGCTCTCTGGAGAGCAGTGATCAGCTCCATGGTGAAACGCTAAGGGATCTCCAAGCAAGAACAAGCAGCGATACTAAATCAAGCAGATCCTGGACTGTCTAAAAGCAAAAGAGTTGTCACTGACATCTGAAATCCAAAGATATGCTGTTCAGTTCTGTGTGGTACAGATCATCTGGAAACTTTTCCAAAAGAGGAATTAGTCCCCTGAAATTTATTGCACTGCCATTATGAACAATTAAACAGCCATGTAAATGATTCACTAAATGAGAGAACTAACCACTACCCCAGGGTTTGATTTTTATTCAGTAGAAAGCTACACACTGGGTTTCCTAGGAGGTATCTCTTTTCACACTGCTTCTCTTGGGCACGTATTTCAATACGATTTGCAGTTCTTCCAGGCCTGTGTTTTTCATAGATATTATAAATATTAGGTTTAGATGCATCTTTTTTTTTTTTTTCCTCTTTCATGAAGTTTGAAGTACCTGTGTTTTATCTATGTATAAACTCAATTTTCTCTGAGATGTCAAGGGAAACAGAACGTAAAGATGAGATTTATTTTCACATGCTTTAAAAAGTTGCAGCCCTCAATTATTTCATATACCCTGACTCAGTACAGATTTTGAGAAGCACCTTCTGGAACTCTATTATGTATTTTAAGAATCTGACTTAAGTTCAGCACACTGAACTCAATCTGCAGCTATTTTTGTAACAGGTATATGAATTAGTTTCCTGACCTAAACTGACTGCTGGAAGATGCACAAATAATAAATCACAGATAATGCTGATTTTTCATCATAACAAAAAGCTAAAAAGTACACTTCTGGCAGAGCTACTAGTACATTATTCCTGTTAAAATTTACAGAGGTATATAGTAGCCAACATCATCTGTTAACACTGAAATTCAAACAAAGCAGCTTAAAATACAATCATTAGAAGAAAATAAATTTAAGCTGTTTACACTTATAAATGTTTGGTGTGCACTACAAACGTGTCCATTCTTTTCATCATCACACATCATTAAGGAATGGAAGGAAGTACACTGTATGGAAAAGGGCATGAAGGAAAGGAATAGAGAAGGACTGGCCCATCCATATGTACCCACAGTGATGAAAAAACAGGCCAGATACACCGGTTTTTTCTTCCTCCCCTATTCTTGCTCAAGCCAAACTGTAACCAATATATGAGTCATCTTTAGAAATCACATTAATCTTGCTTTGAGGGCAGCCTGTGAATGAAGCCATGAAATATAAAGGATGTCACATCCCACAGACAGACAATAGTATACAAATCACACATGGTATGAACATGTTAGAGGGTACACATAAAATATCTGCCCAGCAATTACAGTCCATGGGATCTGTACAAGTCTGGGTTGACTACATCTAAGATGCTTTGTAATAATCCAAGTTTTGGAGGGGGTAGTGAGACACAGAAGTAAATATTCTGGTAATCCAGCAACCTGTGCACTCTGCTCTTTTCACTTAAAATTGCTGGAGTCATTTTAAGGGAACAGATTACAAAAGGCTGCCAAATTTCCAGTGAAAATCAACAGAGATTTGACACAGCTTTTGTGCAATGTCCTGTGAAATCTTAATGAGTGCTTTTAAACTCATTATAACACACAGTTCTCTCAAAAAGTGAAACATATGACAAATCTTAAATCCAAAGTGTTTTTCTGAAGTTAGCAATTTTCAAGTGACAAAAAAAGGAAGCCCATTTTTTTCTCCACTTAGAAATCACACTTTAGAGAAGCAACTGCATTTCTTTCACGCCACTGAAAAACTGTTTTCATTTTGTTTTGGTTTACAGTGCCTTATCACACTGTTCTGCAGTCAGGAAAGCAGAAAAATTTACTTCAACGCTGCTGCTCTATCCCACTCTTACTTCCGGGATGAAGGATAATGTCTTTGAGATGAGCTGTGTACGACCTCTAGCTCTGTACGTAATGTACAATTAGAAATAACCAGTAGCTATAGTTAGCCCAAGAGAAATTAGAAGAAATATCCTACAGATTTGAAGACCACATTTTCTGTTAGTATAAACAAAGTAAGTCTTTTTACTTAATACACACAGATAATGTGGACTGGTGTTTTTTTCCACGTTTCTTCTACTCCATACTTCTGCTATATATGAGAACTCTTGTTCAAAACTTTTCTTTGGAATTTCACATAAAATTCCAGATTTAATGAATGCTTCTCCAACCCCAGGTTACATGCCTTCTCACTTATTTATAAAACTGAAGTCACAGACGTTATGGGAAAATTACTACTCTATCAGGTAACTGTATTAACTGAGAGGCAAAGAGAACATCACAACTAAAACTGCTGAGCAATGGAAAGCTTTATAAAATACAAATACCAAGGCAGAAGGCTTCCAGACACCTCTCCACAAATAACTGGGAGATCACAGATTGCAACCTGTATTTCCAAATCTCAATCTAATCTGCTGACTAGACCATACTTCCGTCAGGTACTTGAAATAATTTGTCATAAAATTCTTACCTGCAAAAACTCTCTGACATTCGAGCCCAAGACACGTAGAATTGTATCATAACCGGATTCTTGGCAAAACACAAAAAACATCTTCCCAAACATTTGAAGAATTTCCCCAGCATTTAGATCTAGTTAAAACAGGAAAATATGATTAAGTCCAAACACTGTATTTTATGTGCTTTGCTTACCCCTTCAGTTTCATATTCATAAACAAAAAAGACAGTACCTGAACTCTACTAGATCCAGTACATCAAGAATATGAGAAAAACAAGATTCAGGGTCCACATGGCACATAATAAGTATTAAATACAGGAATTTCATTAGGATCTACCAATTATCATTATGACTTCGCTGCATTGTACATTTTATGCATTTATAGCATTTTAGATTTTGATTCAGTTTAGCAATCACTACTTGAAAATACAGGAACTCAGTTGTTAGTAGGGATCACTACTACCAACTGTTTGCAACACTGACCATGTTCTGTGGATGAGGTATATTACTGCAGTTTAAGGTGTTCCTATGACTTGGTATACTTTGGAAGTAATAAAAATCACTTTAAGGAATAAAAGGAATAAAAATATCTTAAACAGAATAAGTAAACTCCTTTCTTCTGAGATTTAAAAAAAAAAAATCTCTTTACCACTACCCTGTTCTCATTTCCTCTGTGCTAAATCCCACTGCTCTCTGCTACATTGGGTTTTTTTGGTTGTTTTGTTTTTTGTTTTTTTTGAGGGGTGTATCTTTTCTCTGTGATGAAGGGGCAAAGAAGATGTCGTTATTACTTACTAAGGACCTTGCTTGCAGCTGCAACCAGATCGTAGGTTTTGGAATCATCATAAATGATTCTGACCAGAAACTGTCCTTCTTCATCCAGCTGTGCCTCCTTCCTAAAAAGAAAACAGCATAAAATCTTTTTGGCTGAGGGAGAAGCACCATATTGATAAACCAATTGTATATTGTTTGGTACTAGCCCTTTAAATAAATAAGTTTGTAGGTTCTACCTTTAAGAAGTTACTTGAGATAGAAAATGACAAATAAACCTGTTCCATATCTCAGAGTCATTAAGGTACAACACAAATATTTCAGACCATGCCTGTTCTAAAACAATAATTAGCTGTGGGAAAACAAACATGATTTTTCAGTACAGAGCCTCACAACAACAACAGAATTTGCATTTTAAAGCAGGTGACTATCCAACAATCCAGACCAAGATGGGCTCTTTAAACACTTTTTAAAGAAGTGTCTTCTTTCCTTCCAATTTTGATTCTACTTTATTCACAAAAGGCATAGAATGTTTTTAACACCATTTGCACATATCTTCAAAGAGGACTCTAAAGTGAAAATGTAGGTAACTAATCAAATACTTTTTGCACATTCCCAGTAGACGGGAAAAAAGCCCCGCATGCTAGGATTTTGTAAGAGCTTGTTCTTGCATAGCACGCTACTTTCATGAGTGAAAGCACAATAAAAATATGCATTTCTTCACTAAAGGAAACAATTCTCAACCCCAGGTTTAAGACAAGTCTCATGCATATATCACATGCACCCTTACTACTGTTACGAAGTAAAAATCAAAATGACTTCTTTGTTTTTCAGGATCATTTTTTATTCCTTTCAGCTTGAACACTGGGTCAGCAGCTTGCCCTAAAGGCAGTACAACTATGTAAGCTTTTTTTTCTTTTTGCCTGCGGTAAACAAGTTGCTGTCCCTAGAAAATGAACTGTTGTGCCTTCCAAGCCTTGCATCTGACAGAAGTGAGTTACTAGGGAGGGCCCACATGTGCCTTCATCCCTGTTTTACCCCCACAGCCCTAAGAGAGGAACCAGGCCTTTGGTGCTGCAGTGGTGGCTGAGTCCCAGCTCTCAGGAGGAGGACAAGGACAACTTCATGGGCAGGCAGACTCCAGGACATGGCTGTCCTAAGTCCCTGCACAGTGCATGCCAATGGACATGGCCCCAACTCTTGCAAGTCATACTCTTTATTTGCTTCTCATCCCGTCACATTCTCCTTCAGCAGAGAAATGTGACGTGCAGGGGGGCACACTGTGGTGTGTGATGGAGCCATGCTCTGTTTGTTAAAGCCCTCATCTGACAAAGCAGCACAGCCTCCTTTCTCAGTAATTTTTTTGCAAGAGTTGTTTCACCTTTTGTGGTCCACCTACAATGATTCACTGTAGAGACAACGTTCATTGCAGAATAATGACAAAAGAGGAGACATTTGTAGGTACTCATGCTCTTATTTATGCACTTAGAATGTATTTTGTGTGAGTAAAACTAATACGATCATTGCATTACTAGTAGATTTTCGGTGAAGGATAACAGCAACCATGTTAAAAAGAAAGATACCTTTTCATCTAAGCAGCTTTATGCTGCAGAACACTTCAGAAAGACAAAAGAAAGGCAAAGAGGTAAGAAAGCCTAGAAGAGAATGACTGAATCATACCTCCTTATGTCACACAAAAAAAACCAAATAGCACAGGAATCTACAATTCAGAAAAAGCCTCAGAATTAGAAGAATTATCAAAAAGGCAGACAATGAGGTAGTTTTTATAAAAAAACTAAGTACATGTAATGCAAACAAAGACAGTCATCAACTCAGGACCGGAATAATTATTTTTCTAAAGTACAAATGACAGAGATGCATGAGTAAAAAACATATTTACCAGTACCAGAAACGATCCTTCATATAACGCTCAAACATACAGTTTTAAAGCCAACATTTCTAACTGCTCTAGATTTCTAAGTCATCAGAGGAATTACAAACCTATAAAAACATACATTCTAAATCTACTATGTAAAATTCTACAACCACTTTTACATCAAAATCTTTGTCCGTAATCATACCACAGTCAACCACCAAACAAAACAAAAGTTTCCGACTGAAACTCAGTTTCTAATTTTATAGAGCAGGCATAACTTATTTTAAAAATAAAATACAAAATAATAATGCCTGCACAACCATTCAAGCATTTACAGCTGTAGAGAGTTATCTGGCCATATAAATAGAAACATCTTTTGTGTTACTCAAAGAGGAGAGAGGTCTGAGAATTAAATACTCTTGTTAATCTTAAAACTGCCACATGGCAAATTATACTGCTGATAAGGCCTGAATCGAATCTCATATAGTAGTATTCTACTGACCTAAATGAAATTGTCATTTAATTCTCCATTTAGTAATCATCAGTCTTTAATAATCTGTTCACTTGTCAATGGAAGTCTAGAACTATTTCCTTTTCATTTTCCTTTAATGTTGCTCATCATATTCTTACTGCTGACCAAAAATTATACTACATTGGTTTTATATCTAAAAAAAATTATCTACTTTTTTAACAAATTAATGAAGCCTTGTAACTGCTACTTAAAATACATTATTATACCCACTCTATGAATGAGCATGAACTAAAAACAAGCTAAACAATTTTCCTAAATACAGCAAGGTGAGACTACATATTTATACATAAAAGGAACATCCTTCTCTAACGAATGGGATGAAAAACATTAATAAATGTAATGGGGCTGTTTATTTTCATACTCCAAAGTAATTTCACACTCCACAATAGTACTTCTGGTCCTCTTCCCAAGCCATTCTTTGAAAATTTCTACATCAGTTTGCAGGATAACAAAGTCTCACTGATTCTTGAAAACAGCTTCCATGCCACATATTCCTTCTTTTCCTAAGCATGAGGACAGCTGGAGTTATTAGTAGAAAACACCATCTTGAGGTGTATAAGATTAGTCAGGGGCAAGAAGGCAGAGTTTACATATCCTAAGAACTGAACCAAAATTAATATGAGAAGAAAATCATCTTGATTCTTTGATTCTCATAACAGGAGATGGAACTAGAAATCAGATACAGTTTGGAGGGAAGTTTGCAAAGGGTGAACAAACTTTCCCACAGCTTTGATACATACTGTGCTTCCTTGTAGTCTCTCTGATCTCAGCCAAACCACAAAGGATAACACACACATCTGGAAAAGCAATGAACATCCTCGAAAATTATGCATACTTGACTAATCCAGTAGACACAGTTTTTGTGTGTGAGAATTTTCTCTCTTAAAAATTGACCCAGTTTTATGACACTGGTATCTCCTTCAAAACTTCTTACATTTCTTTCCAATTACATTGACTGGAATTTTTCCTGTTTCCTTCTCTGTGCCAAACCATGCTTCCTTTTTTCTTATTTTGTCTTTAGTTTACTTTCTCAGAGCTTTTCTTCAATGCCTGCAGTTTTTCAGAGCCACCACTTTTTAAAATAATCAGTGGTTATTTCAATGCCTATTCCATTTAGCTATTTTGTTTTTCTTGTTTTTTCTAGGTCCTTCGGATCACTCAGCAGCCATCTTCTCTGCAGACTTAATGCTGTATTTCCCATTAAAGCAACTTTATTGATAAAGTTAAACAAAAAATAGTTCAATCAGCAATCACATCTGCATTCCTTGGATATAATCTGCAGTGAAACTCACTGCTCTAAGGCTTCACTATCCCGAGTATTAGGAGCCTTATCAGGCATTCCTGCAGTACAGGAAAAGGACCCCGTGCTTGTACTTCAGGCTAATACTCCAAAACAACAACAAAAATATCCTGCTTTTTAGTTATTTTTATTTTAAAAAGACAGAGAAAAATATATTTTTTAAAAAATGTAATCCAACAAAAGCTTATTTGTGAATTTTTTTTCTAGAAAATTTGTCAGATTAAATATTTGCTCCTGCAGGGATTATGCTACTCGCTCACAATCATGTGGTCAGAAATCTCTTGCTTGTCCTACAAAGATGGTAAATCACATGCCAGTGTCTGATCTAAATCTGTGTCAAAAGATAAACTGCCTTTTTAAGTCTGTACTTAAAATTATTAATTTTTTTTCTTCCTTTCCAGGACAATTCCTTCTCCATACCTCTGAACCCTCCTGTGCTGCTACATCCCAATCACTTAGCTAGATGCTGAGCTGAAATGTAATTCAGTTATTTTCCTGGGTTATTCTCCTGCTGGGTGGACTTCCCTCTCTGCTTCATCACCTGGTCACAGAAGATGATGTGCATACAGAACAACATGTAGTCAGACAGAGTGGCTGAGGACAGGAGATTCACTGAAGTCAACTGAAGCCTTTGCCCTGCCTCCTGTGAGCTAGGTCTGTGGTTTCTGAGGCCTTTCTGCCTCTCTTGGCCCTGTGCTGTAATCTGACAGCAATGAAAACTTCTGAAAGTTTTTCTCTCTGAAGTATTTGACTAGCTTTAAAACTGCATGTGATGGGGAAATGCTGCTGTAAGCTTATCCAAAATGGTCAATGCAATGTGATAACACTCTTATCTTTACAGAGGTGCTTGTCCTTCAGCAAGTCCACAAAACTGGTACTTGGTGTATCAAAGCTTGCCTGTATTTACACAAAGGAACTGGTTCTACAACAAGGGTGATATGAAGAAACCTATGATAGTGTTGTGAAAAATATTATAAGCAATATTAAAAGTGCGCACACTTTGTGAGGCTTCCAGAGCTGCTGTGGTTGGCTGCCCATCAACAGCATTCCTCCACTGGGAGACGGATGTTTTTATCTCCATAATCTATGAGTACCACATATGAAAACAAACCTGCCTGTGTGGAACAAGGTAAGGATACAGACCTGAGTATGTGAACTTTAAAAGACCAGGAGACTGCAACTGTTCTCACCCGAACACTTCCCTCTCCTGGCTGACAGATGGTTCATGAGCTGCGATTACAACTGCAATATTATACAGAATCCTTAGGTGCTGAGGATTTACATTTGGCTGACCATGTTTCACAAAAACTTCATAATCCGTAGTTTTATGAAAAACTGTGGCATTTCCCCTGAAATGTTTTGCTGGAATTCCAGTTTTTGATCAGACAGAATTATGGGAATAGATTAGCATTGCTCTAATGTTTTTTGCAGACCGCAGTGTTTGATCACAAAGGCATTAACAGCAACAACATGTTGGTGGCTTTCTTAAAGGCTTGACTGGAAATGAGCCAAAAGCAACAAGCTCTGGCAAATTCCCAAGCCCTGGTTAATTCTTTAGTGAAGTAGCAGCACTACAGTAAAAAACTTTTAACTTCTATATGGCCTTTCTTTCAAAGTAAATTCTAATTCAAATAGAACAGAATTTACAATTAATGTCTCATTTACATTTCTAGAGACAAAAGAAGGGTGTGCTTTTCCTCTAAAAAATCCATGATTTTAACACTCCTGCCCAAACTGACTCCTGTTATCAGCACATGGGATGTGGTATTTCATGGTTCAAAACTTACATCCTATGTTAGGCCTGTCCTAACTGCTAGTCTGGCAGCCCTTTTTATTTACTTTAGCCGAATTCTGAATGATTACACAAAGCTATTCGAATTGTGGGAAACAAAGATTCCAGCCCAGACTTTTCTAAAATGCCCTTTGTTTTCTTCCAGAATGTTTATATTATCCAGGTTAATGTGAGGAAGTTTACTTCAGAAAAAAAAAACCCAAAACTTAACCATTGCACCATGGAAAATAACACAGCTATAGAGAGGCATTTTTCATGTACAAGTTTGACCTTGAAATCAATGGAAAAATTTCTACTGAGTAGGTCAAAGCAGAATCAAGTCTTAAAGCAGCCTTTCCTCCATCAATTATGCCAACACCTCCCAAACTGCTGTTGGTCTAACAGCACAGAAGCGTGTAACAGGTGATACTACATGAGTCCAATGGGCGCTTTGAAAATCTTTCCTATTGCGAAACCAGTTTAGCATTTGAAAACACACTACTAATGTTTAAAGGTAATGTTAATAATGCTTATTTTTAAACCACAAATTGCACACATTTTTATTTCAAATAGAGGAAGTAACTATTTTGATGTAGTAAGGATATTTTTTGTCATGTTTAGAGATTTTACAAACACAGTTGAACAAGATGTCATGCCAGGCTGGTCTTACTTATGCAGTCCATTGTGTACAAAGTGTTTTTTAATGTAGTTTTGTAGTTGGATTGTAGCATTCAAAGAGAATTTGAATAACACTCGCTATCGTGTCTCTGTAGTCAGTCATAAGCTGGAATTAAACAATCTTACAGAAAAAGGACCCTTCCTGTTAAGAGAGCTTTGTATTCACTAAACATTGAGAAAATGAAAAGAATACAAATAGGGGAAAAAAAAAAAAGATGGTACAAGACTGCATAGAACAATTACTTTTTATCCTGAAGATGCACAGGCTTCTCTGCGATGGAACAGCACTATTATTTAGAAGCTGTTGGTGTCACTTTACCAGATCATCTCTGCCCCAAAAGTACATTGGATCTCTTCCTATGAAAACTCCAGTCCAAAGTACATGTCCTGGGTGTGTCACCCTGAACACACCACAACACCAGCTAGTTCCAAGACCACCTTTATGACTTCTTCTATGATAAGTATTGTTTCTGCTGGGACTTTTGCCACCATTGTGCTTAACTATTCTTGGTGTACCAAGGATGGAAAAAGTGCTCATTAAATTCAACAGACCAGTCAAAACAACCCTAATGACAAAATAACACTACTGCACTTACTTAGAAACCCAGCATGGTTCTGATCTCACCAACAGGAGCATGTTAAGTTTAATTCCATTCCAAGAGTAACACTACTAAATAGAAATGACGCGTCAGAACTGAAGATGGTATCAGTGAAATCAGAATCGTCATCTTTGCATCTCTTTTACATTAAAATAGCAAACTCACTGCTCATTCTATTATTTCCACAGATGGTTTGTTTTCAAAATGGTTCTCATCTTTTTTTCACGTATTTCATGAAAATGCTTTGTTAAAAATTATTAAAAATATTGAACCACTCTTCTCACTCCTCCCAAAAGGAAAAAAGAAAATAGACATGTACATGTTGTGGATGGTCCAGAGATATTTTAAAACACCCAGCTGGGAAAAACATAAATTATATTAAGTTACAAGATTAAATAAAAATGGGAATCTGTCCAGGAAAATTATGTTCAGGGTAAAGTAAATAGGTATATTTATAGACTTCAGAGTTCTGAGTTATTTCCCAGTTTTACATGCTGGATATGAAAGTGTTTAATGTAGGTTTTCAAAACAAGATAATCCTAAAAGATACAGTTAACAAGTGTAAAAGCTTTTTGCTACTATTCCAAAACCTGAAAATATAAAGCTAGTATTATTTTGCTTCCTTTTAAAAGGAATGGTATTTACAAAATACTCTTTTAAGCATTTCATTTATATGAGTGAGTGACATATTTATAAAACCTACTATCCTGACAGGTCTGAAAGCACTTTCCAGTTCTGGGAGAAGTACAAAGTACCTGAGAGATGCTACAAGAACACGCACCACGCTCTACAACATGCCATTATTTCCTTTTAGCCAAGTCTTTCCCAGATGAACTAAAGAATTTGGCATCCATGCTGAACACTTGACCTCCAAGCTGGTCCTTCCCCTGTGAGGAACTGAAGGGGCAGGATGTGTAGTGTCCTGACCCTATGAATCTTGTGAGTATTAATTGCCAGACTCATGAAGAATCATCTATTCAGCATCAGTTTTAAGAAAACCTAAAATATACTGCTTAGAACTTCAGAATAGTATGAAATCAGGACTTAAAAACATAAACAATAAAGGTTCATACTTAATGCCACTTTCTTGATAAACACTCATTAATGTTAAGAGGTATATGGATTAAAAAATTAATCTTGAATTGTCCTTTCACTATTTGTTTTCCAAAGTCTCTTTTTGACATCTGTTTATAAGGTATCTTTATTGTTATGAGACTGATTGAACATAACACTCCATTCTCAGCAATGAGTAATGAGTAAACCCACATGCTACTAAGGAGCAGTGAAAAATTAATTTCCATGTTTTTTCACAGACCACTGCAATTCATTATAACTGAGTCCTAGATGAGCTAAAATAAGTATGAGCTTCCGGTCTAAAACTCTAGTGAAGAGTCTATTTTTTCACCAGTTTTCATGGTGAACAGGTAATTAACACAGTAGGTTTGCAAAGTTTTTGAGCATGAAAGAATCAGTAACTTTAGGCAAACTGTAAAGCAAGCATTCTTTATAATAAACGAGTTGTGGGCTGAGCTTGAGCTTGAGCAAGCGCAACAGCAGTTCAACAAAGCAGGAGAGATGATGCACATGGGACTTATTACCACCACTGCAATATGGTAAAATCAGTAACTCATTATCTACCTGGACCAGGGAAGAGAAGTACATAAAAAAGGAATAAGGAAGCCAGCAATTTCATGGGAGAAATGCCAAAGACATTAATAGGATCAAAAAAAACCTGGAAACCCTCAGCACACCCAAACCTATGTTTTGATATTGAAAAAGAGTTTGACACCAAGGTTCTTTTGCAAATCAGCCCTTGCTGAGAAATATCACAAATAACTGGAAGGCTTTTCACTCATTTCAGCCATTCACAATAACTAATTGAAATGCCATCCTATTATTTTGTACAGATTTTTGATTCTTAACTCCTGCTTACTTTGCACTTTTATTGCCCAGGCCACACTGTGGTTATGAAGACGTAATATGCACACACACATATATATACACGTATATATCTATATACCTATGTATCTACATATACAAGCATAGTTTATAAAAAAACTTTATATTCTAAGCTGATCATTTCTCCGAGCAGAAATGACGCTGTTAGCACTATACATAGATTGGTATAAACTATGGTTCTCTTTTACATGTTTTTTAAAGGGTTGCCTTATATACAGCGATTATGGTCAGCTGAAAACTTATAAAACATGCCATTTTCCAGAATGACTATGAATAAATAAAACAAGTGTCTCATAAAGAGCCATAAGCATTTGATTAACTTTTTTTTTGTTGTTTTCTGAAACCAGGAGAGATGCACTTACCAGTTGCAGCAACATTTGCGAAGTTTGCTCCAAGCCATATTTCTTTGCTTCTCCCTGAGCCTGCATGACACAACCTCCCAGTCACACCCAACCTTTCCCTTTTCCTCCAGGCCACTGGCTGTTTCAGTACTGAGGGTAGATCTTACTCAGTTGGCATACAACTATTCTGTATTTTGTGTTACCCCATTCATTGATATGTAACATCAGGCTTGATTTACAGGATAGCTTTCAAATCCAGCTCTGAAGACAAAATCATTCCTATTTCCTATTCCTAAAGCCTTCCTGTGGAATCGAACCCTATACTATTTGCACACACAAGTGTTAACTAGATCTTGTGAAGCCAATTACACCACTTCCATTTTAAATGGGCAGACTACCACAGACATAAGTTTCATTAATATCTGGCACCCAGTTTGAGACAGGTGGAGCTGGTTTTTCAAGGTACTTCATTTTTTATACTCAAAATACAGTTTACATACTTTACAAACCATCAGCATCAGACCAACTACCTATCTGAATTCCATCGTCTCTTAAGAGCTTATGAATGTAACTTGTAACAACAGCCTTTCATTACAGCTTCTGTGCATATTTTTCTAGGTTTCTGGAAAGTTAAACTATGCTATAATATGAATTATTATTACATCTAAACATTGTGCTAAACAACAGTAACAGAATCATAGAATAGTTAGGGTTTGAAAGAAACTTAAGATCACCAAGTTCCAACCCCCCTTCAATGGGCAGGGACACCTCACACCAAACCATGTCACCCAAGGCTCTGTCCAACCTGGCCTTGAACACTGCCAGGGATGG
>JBCJKH010050814.1:18114-33703 GCA_039877255.1 Loriculus beryllinus | reverse complement strand
CGATCGAAATGAGAATTTGATTTGAGTCTGTTGGGTCTGTTGAAGTGAGATCCAATATTAAAACACTTTCCAGAAAAAAAAAAAAGCACTTGCATGTACAATAGAGCATATGAGAGCAAATGTTAACTACTACAAAAGGGAATTATTTCTTTTTTTAAAAGGAAGTTTTATATAAATAGCACAAATAATTTTGTAAAGACAGCAGACTGAATATTTACAACTTATACAGAACACATCTTTAAAATGTAATCATTTTGCTCCCAGTAGTTGCTTAGGCAAAGTACAAAGAACATGCCAATGAAACAGAAAATTAATACACATTCATTTCTCCATGAAGTATAGTATTTATCCATAATTACACTGGGGCACATTTAGAGGATGATGTACTCAGTAACTCAGAGATCTACTGTAAAAGCATTTGCAATAGAAAAAGTATATATATATAGTTTAAGAAATTGAACTGCAAATATCAGTCTATTTTTAGCAGGAAGAGCAAGTTAATCTTCATTCTACTAACATTAAACATCATCATACAGCACTGTAACTTGCTGGTACACTTAATCTCAGTTTTAAGGCTGCAAGCTGTCAAAAACTCAAAACTGATAAAATGAAAAGTCAAACCAGATACTTGGTCCTCGAATTTACACTCAGAACTTCTTTTAAGTCATAACTTGGACTGAAAATGGGATTATTTATTATGTCATATCAAAGAGACATAGACCTTTTTATAAGTTAAACCACTGAAGTCAATGAAGTCACATCGAGCTTGCCATCTTCATAGCCTATGCATCATAGGATGGTTTGGTTTGGAAGAGACTTTAAAACTCATCCAGTTCCAACCCGCTGCCACAGGCAGGGACACCTTCCACTAGACCAGATTGATCCAAGAGCCGTCCAACCTGGCCTTGAACACTGCCAGGGATGGGGCAGCCACAGCTTCTCTGGGCACCCTGTGCCAGGGCCTCACGGGGAAGAACTTCTGCCTCTAGAATCTAATCTACATCTACTCTCTTTCATAGAGACAGGTTATTTACCATAGTGACTCATCCTGCTATAGGTGAGATGTTGTTAAGCATTGTGTATGTTTCTGTGCCATTCAGGCAATGTTTCCTTTTCTTATAATATATCCAGGACAAACAAAAATTTAAATATGTGCTTAGTTATGACCAGAAGCATCTGTCAGAAAGCAGGAGGCTGAATTCTGCCACATGGTTATTTGCTGCTGAGGAAGTGGTAATGATGGTGGTTTAGGGAGGTGAGAGAGGTTTGTATTTTCGCCTTGGGGAAAATGATGTGCCTGAACCACTAAGAATGCCAAGGACTTCAGCTGTCTTACAAAGTCAGTGTTTGGAAAGCCAGCCCTCTTCTCCTGTCTGGAGCTGACCTCTGTGTGCTTCTCTCTTTTGATATGAAGCACCTGGCTCTCCGCCATGGTTTAACCTCAAGACAGTTCTTGTTCACTAATTTCTTCAAGGTAAAAGCAGAAAGAACCTTCCCCTCCTCCCACTCCTAATTCATCCCTTTTAGTGGTGAATGAAAGATTAGCCAATTAGCTACTTCTTGAGTAGCTTGTGCCACTGCACACAATGGAGTGAAGTACCTGCTTCCTCGGTTTGCTTCCTGCATCCCAAAAAAGCTTTAGCACTTTCTAAATGGGAACACAGTGAGCAGTATGACACCAGACACTGTGTGGTTGTACAGATTTACCAGCCTTCTTGTAAAGCTCTGCCCTGCCATCTCGTGCTCTGAGATTTGGAGAGGAGTGACCCTTGCATTCAGGGTGCTCTACCATTTAGTACCACAGAACATGAAAGGATTTGCTTGTAAGCTGGGTATTTCTTTGTGCAGAGAAGTGCTTTTGTGCAGCCTAGAAAAGAAATGAAACAATGTGGCTGCTTTATTACCAGAAAACAACACTAAATAATAAATTGAAGAACTAAAAGCTTTGTATGTAAAGTAGATTTTTACAATGCATTATGCAAAAAAGTGAGAAGGCACCAGAGAAGGAAATGGCTGGAAAAAGGCAGACTGGGAAGATGGAGGATTGTGTAGACAGGACAGTTAGATGTGGGGTGAATCCCAAGCTGGTGCAGCTTCTAGACTGACCTTGGCCAAGTTGTTTCTCTACACCCCCGTTATCCACTCTCTGAAAGTTGGCTGTGGTCTTCAGGATTTCATCAAATTAATTGAATGTTCATGAATTACTTTGTTAACCTCAGTTGAGGAGCATGATAGACCTTCAGCAGCTACCTTTAGCAGAGGGCAAAGCAGGCAGGCATCTGGAAGCACATGGGGGAGAGATTTCCGTCTCTTCTGCTTGTCACACTACTGAGCATCTCCTGGAGCATGCACTTGTCCCCATGCCCCAGGTGGGGAAGAAAAAGCTGTAAGCCAGGTTGTCAGTTCTTCACTTGGCTGCCTTTGAAGCAGTTTGAGTTCATCTTTGTTTTGTGAAGAGGGAGAACGAGCATGGAGTGTGATTTCCTCTGAGTGCTAAGAAAAGCAATGTTAGAGCTGAGGGGAGACCTGGAACATCTTGACTTCAGATTTCATAGAATAATAGAATAACAGAATGGTTTGGGTTGGAAGGGACCTTAAAGCTCATCCAGTTCCAACCCCTTGCTACTGACAGAACACCTTCCACTAGAGCAGGTTGCTCCAAGCCCTGTCCAGCCTGGCCTTGAACACTGCCAAGGATGGGGCAGCCACAGCTTCTCTGGGCAACTCAACATCCTCACAGGGAACAACTTCTGCCTAAAATCTCATCTCAATCTCCCCTCTGTCTGGTTAAAGCCATTGCCCCTTGACCTGTCCCTACAGGCTCATGTAAAAAGCCCCTCTCCAGATTTCTTTTAGATCCCTTTAAGCCACTGAAAGCTTCTCACGTTTCTGAATTATTGCCACCTGAGAGCCCAGATGCAGAATCATACAATCCTTTAGGTTGGAAGGGACCTCTGGAGGTCCCTGAACCTGAGCATTGTCGTGTCCAGCTGAGTTTTGAGGATCTTTTGGCTTCTTTTCACAAGGTCCAGCTTTGGCTAAGCAGGTGGTGGCCAGAGCTGCAGTTTGATGGCAATCCCCACCTCTGTGTGCTTTCTTATTCTGCCGGTGTCCAGGCCCTCTTTACCCTGTGCATTGCCAGCTGCAGATGAAGAGTATGGGTAGGAGCAGGGTTGGCTTTACATGGAGCTGTAAATGCGGTGAAGGTGCCTTGGTTTAGATAAAAGCTTCCTAAATCCAGGGATGCAGTTTATCCCCTGAATTTACAGATTACAAGACCTGTTACTGATTGCATGTATGGCAGGATTGATCTTAGCCTAGGAGAATTTCTCTGTACCTGTGAGCTCTTGAGGTGGTACAAATCCCTTATGATGATCCCTACAGCTGTAGGACATGGAGCATTTCAGAGTGAATTTTCCATCTGCTCCTTTTAAAGATCTGCTCTGAAACATACTTTAAAGCACAAACCTAATAGATTTATTCTCCTTGTTCAATTGCTCCTGTTCCCAAAGTGATCGGAGATTTGTGGTGTAATCTTTTCCTTTGAGAGCATTAGGAAGTAGAAAGTTATCATTGCTGAAGGGCTGTTTTGTGTTTGTTTCTTTCCTCACCAGAAATCCTATTCTAAAGGGGGGAGAATTTGCTGCTTATCCTTTATTGAAAAAAATAGTGATTCCTCTCCCCCCGACACCCCCCCACCCCCACCCCCACCCTTTGATTTCATTCTTAGTGCTGGTGAAAAAGAGACCTGGCAATAGAAATTGTCTATTCAAGACTAGACAGATAAAGGGCAGGAGCCAGTAAAACGTACTCCCTGACATCCTTTGCTGTTTGTCGGGAGGGAGCCTGCATGACAGAGGTGGGTACAGTGCTTCCGAACTCCATTGAGAGGGCCAGCACAGCAGAAAGCTTGGGGAGGTAACATAGGAAACCTGTCATTTGATGAGGAAAAGGAACTAAGGATGAGTATGAGTGCCTAGGGTCAGAGTTTGGAAGCTCTTAATTTAGCGGATGCAGGATCACTGAGGCTTTTGCTTCTGGGAAGTTCAGTGCATTCTATGTCACCTTAGCCTGCCTAATGGTTATTTGTTCCTGTGTTAAGCATTGGAGGACTGTAAGTTTAAAATTTCCAGGCTCTGCTCACAAATATGCTGAGAAAGGAATAGTTTTCTTCATTTTATAGGAAGATGGATAAAAGGAGGCATAAGCAGGGAGGAATAGGTGTGCTCAGGTGTTTGTGTAAGAACCTTTGTGACTGAACAGTAGCATAGTAATGACTCCACGAGCATCCATAGATCAAACCACCTTAGTTCTTTCTACTAGAAATGCAAAATTAGGGAGAACCTCAGGTATTCCCTTGACTTCTCTGGCACAGGGAGTGCCTATTGTGTAGTTAAGGAAATCTGGGGACACAGCCTGAGGTGTGAACTGACATCTGACAGCATGCTCCAACAACAGTTTAGTCTCACACCCCTGTGCCATGGGAGAAGGAACTGAAGACTGCAAGTCAGTCAGATTGGCACTTGGAAAGAGTCTCTGATAATTATTGAGCATCTGATTTTCTGAGAGCTCTTCATGCCACATCTTTTGTGTGTGTATAATTAGGTCTGTGAGGCAGCAACATTGTGTTACGATGTCAACAGCAGTTTCAGTTTAAAGGACTAAAAAGTACTTGGGAGGTAGAGGAATGAATTGGCTGGAAAGTCCAGAAACTAACCTGTTTCTTCTCCTCCCAAACTTCTTTTAAAGAACTATGGAAATCAGCAGCCTTTTTTTTCCAGGACTCCTTATTGTTCTTGAATACAACACTGAAATCTCTGTTGAAAAAACCACAGATCGGGTTTTTACTTTGCCTCTATTTTTGAAGTCCTAATAACAATGTGTTACAACCTCAGGCTCTATCAAGTTGATGAGGAATAAAGTCTTAGTAATGAAGAAGATTCTGAGAGTGTGTCTAAAGTGCTTGCTTTATTGCCAGCACATATTTCATACTGACAGTCAATACTTTTAACTGATCCCAGGCCATGCGTGTTGCATTTTAAATTCCTCCCCAGTCTGCTCTGGTCTTTTCCATGTGGTCTTTCCCAAGCTAGTGGCAGAGTCAGTTTGTCAGCCTCAGGTTTCTGAGCATATGCATTTTTTTAATTCACAGCCCACATTTTTAGGTCAGGAGGATAAAGTTTGTTCCATGTCAACTGAACAGAAGGACCAGAGGAGCCACGGGAAGGATTAGGTAGCAGAACAGCTGCAGAGGATCATGTGTGGGGTGATGGATTTAGCTTTTCAAGGACCCCAGTTGCCATTTTAGGGAGTCCAGTTTGCTATTTCATTGCTGTTTAGGGCTCATAAACAGGCAAAGCAGCTACAAAGGACAAGATTTATATGTAGTCTCAGCTGGTAACCTTTGGGACTGACTATATTGCTTCTGGGGCTTCAGTTTTCTCTGGCCAGTTCAAAGTAACATATCCATGTGCCACCTTATTCTGTCTTAACCACATTTATGATCCCTTGATTCTGTGTTTCAACACCTTGCAGGGTTAGACCACACTTACCCCGTGGTACCCCCAAATGAAAAAAAACCAACAGAGCTTGTTTTCCCATATGTGCCTTGAAATTAAGCTGGTTTTTAGATTCACTGATGTTCACTGCTATTTCCCTCAATAAAAGGATTGGTAGGGCAGCTCTCATCTGTCCAGCTGTTTGCAGAGAGCTGGTAGCAATTCTAGGATCTTTGCAGCCCCTATGAGACCACGTTGAAATAGCACGGGCAGACGAATTGGTACACACACACACAACAGTGATAGCATGAGTTTAATTTCCTGGGGAGAGCTTAGAAAGGAAGGGAGAAGAGCAGGAGGAAGAAAAATGGACATTAAAAGCTTTTTTAATTATGATTTTTTTTTTGCCTTCAGTCGCCTGGTTTGTACCCTGATTCGTGCTAAAACCCTTCTGTTGGGTAGCAGCAGTCCCAGAGGCACGATACAGGTGTGCTGCTATTGCCGGGGCTCCCTGGACCTGACTGACAGCCCTGTGCAGAAGCGCTAGGGATTTGCATTCATCACCAGCCTCCCTCCCAGCCTGGGCAAATGCAAGTTGGTGTACAGAGAATAGTATTAAAATGTCCTGCCAGCAGAGCCGAAGCCTCCCCCATCTGCCTGCAGCGACTGGGCTGCCAAGATCCAAGAAAGCTGATTTAGCCTTTTGCTGACTTTTAGTCCTTTTATCCTCCTGGCTTTCTGAGATTTACACCAGTGCTGTTTGCCAGACAATATTATGAATTTAAAATCTGCCATAATTTAAGTATCCATACTGCTGTACAGCTGAATTGTGGGTCAGGCTGGGGGGTTCCCCAGTTAGTCATGGGGCTGTGTAGCAAAGTAAGCCTAGGAACTGTGTTTAATACTGCAGTTGTTTCCCTTTTCATTATGATTTTTCCTGGTTAATATCAAATCTTCCCTTTATGTTTTCTGACACGCACTTGTATACTACACTGAAAATTATTCCTGACTTCTTTCTGCTTCTTTAAGATGAACTCTTTTTCTTTGGACTGTTTCCAGATCTCTGTTTCAGCTGAAGTTTGCTTCCTCCCCTTCTTTCTGCTAACTCTTGATGAGTAGATGAGAGGAGCATTAAATAGATTTAGTAAAAAATGACGGTCACTAGTGTAGATTACTTTTCTCTAATTAAAAAGTGAAGCGGAAATTAAACTTCTCTTGAGGCTCTGCAAGAGTCAGTGCTAAGCCCTGCATTATATTCACCAGTGATGTGGGAAGTCCAGTATATGAAAGAATATCCCAGCAACTTGGGTATCTCGGAGGATGCTGATAAAAGAGGAGGCAGAGATCTAGTGGCAGCATTTTCATTTGGCCTAGATTTAAATCTAGGTACAGACTAAAGAGTCAGAGCTGAATTCACCATATCCTTGCTTTTTTATGCCCATGTTAGGTAGGTATTTAGTGTCATCACAGAGTTTTCCAGGAAAAAACGCAAATCTAAGCAAGCTTGTACTGTGATGGTGTGGTACCCAATGGACCCTACTTTGGATTTTGATGTACAGTGTAGACTTTTCTAGTTTTAACCAGAAATTCTCTCCCATGTGCAGCCAGCCACTAGAGGTAATCGTAAGCAACATGAGTACATTCCCTTTAAACTTTCTTTTGCAATAAATCAAAATTTTCCAGCAGGAAATTAAGGCAAAACACTTCAGCTAAAAATTCCTCATCAGCTCTAGTCACTAGACCAGAACAATAGTCATTACGCTCAGTTATGCAGTACAAATTCACAGCACTGCTGTGTTCCAGGATCACAACATGCCTTTTAAAAGGTGGGAAGAGAGAGCAGATCTGCATTAATATCTCTCTTTTG
The DNA here is from genome assembly GCA_039877255.1 of Loriculus beryllinus. Classification (NCBI taxonomy): domain Eukaryota; kingdom Metazoa; phylum Chordata; class Aves; order Psittaciformes; family Psittacidae; genus Loriculus; species Loriculus beryllinus. The sequence continues at coordinate 26,338 of JBCJKH010050814.1, read as the reverse complement.
TACATGAGGAGACAGGGACTTGCGGATATTAAGCAGCTTTGGTAAAGTTACACTGTGAGACAGTGGCAGGGGCAGAAATAGGAAACCAGGTCCAAGGGCTGTGATTTTTTCTTGTCTTGCCACTGAAGCATGCAACCCTAATGAAAAGCAGAGTGCCCATAGAAAACCATGTGTCCTCATCTAATTAATCCCATCACTTTGTCAGGTTTACTGGTATTAATCCCAGAGGTGTCAGACATATGCAAAGGTAGTTCTTCTGAAGAGAGCTTTTAAAAGCTAGCAGTGTCTTAAGTCACTAAGGGGTTGTTTTGTTTGCATTATCTGAATATATGATTGTTCTCTTGTAGGAATGGCAGAGCATCAGCTGTGCGGCAGCGATGAGAGAGACTGACATTCCTACGAGTCTCTTCTGGCTCCTTCTCCACAATGGCTGGTGCCTTTGCATATTCATTGGATGGTAATGCAGGATGTTGAGAGCAGCGGTGAAGTTTGGCTTGATCCCATTGTGTTTTTCTTCTGCCAGTTGAGACTTTGAATCACCATGACAACGCTGTGACACTTCCAGCAAAGGTTACCCACAGACCAGGGGTGGGCTGGGGGTGGGTGAGAAGGTCAATGATCAAGTCTAACGGGATCAAAAGTTGCGCCTGCAGCAAAACAGCTGTAGAAAAGCTGCCAGCACAACAAGAAGATGGAATTCCCCTTCTGTGGGCTTCTCATTAAGCAGGCACAATAACATCTTTTTCTAAGAGACCTGCTATAAAAACTGTTTTGGTTATGGCTACTGATCCAACGTGATTGGGCGCGCAGCGGCTTTTGAACTCATGACTGGATATACGATGTTGCGGAATGGGGGAGTGGGGAACGGAGGCCAGCCGTGGATGTTGAGATGGTCCAGTAGGATCCGGCTCACGTGGCTTAGTTTCACCCTCTTCATTATCCTCGTCTTCTTTCCCCTCATTGCCCACTACTACCTGACCACCATCGATGACGCGGATGATGCCGGCAAGCGCATCTTTGGCCCTCGGACTGGCAATGAGCTGTGTGAGGTAAAGCATGTGCAAGACCTGTGCCGCATCCGCGAGTCGGTCAGCGAGGAGCTGCTCCAGCTGGAGGCCAAGCGGCAGGAGCTCAACAGTGAGATTGCTAAACTCAACTTGAAGATCGAGGCCTGCAAAAAGAGCATTGAAAATGCCAAGCAGGACCTGCTGCAGTTGAAGAACGTTATCAGCCAGACTGAGCATTCCTACAAAGAGCTGATGGCTCAGAACCAGCCCAAGCTCTCGTTGCCCATCCGGCTGCTGCCAGACAAAGACGATGTGACCTTCCCCTTGCCAAAATCCAACCGGAACTGCAGGCTGCACAACTGCTTTGACTACTCACGCTGCCCGTTGACATCGGGCTTTCCAGTCTATGTCTACAACAGTGACGATTACCCTTTTGGTAGTTCCTTAGACCCTTTAATTAAACAAGCCTTTGAGGCGACTGTCAGAACTAATGTTTATGTTACTGAAAATGCAAATATTGCTTGTGTGTATATAATTTTAGTGGGGGAAATGCAAGAGCCCGTAATGCCAAAACCTACTGAACTAGAGCAACAGTTGCACTCTTTGCCATATTGGAGGACTGATGGACATAACCATCTCATCATCAGTTTATCAAGGAAATCGGAAACTCAGAACTTCATTTACAACATCAGCACAGGGCGTGCCATGATTGCCCAGTCCACCTTTTATGATGTCCAGTATCGACCGGGGTTTGATATTGTGGTTTCACCTCTGGTCCATGCTATGTCTGAACCCAATTTCCTAGAAATCCCACCCCAGGTGCCGGTCAAGCGTAAATACCTGTTTAGTTTCCAGGGGGAGAAGATTGAGTCTCTCAGATCTAGCTTGCAAGAGGTTCGCTCTTTCGAAGAGGAAATAGAAGGCAATGCCCCAGCTGACTACGACGATCGGATCATTACTACTCTGAAGGCTGTTCAGGACAGCAAGTTGGACTTTGTTTTGGTGGAGTTCACATGTAAGAACCAGCCTAAGGCAAGTCTGCCCACTGAGTGGGCTCTGTGTGGAGAAAGGGATGACAGACTAGAGCTACTGAAGCTATCTACTTTTGCACTGATAATCACCCCGGGGGACACCCATTTAGTGATCTCTGCCGGGTGTGCCATGAGACTGTTTGAAGCTCTGGAAGTTGGAGCCATCCCGGTGGTTCTCGGAGAGCAAGTTCAGCTACCCTATAATGATGTGATCCGGTGGAACGAGGCAGCCTTAATTATACCAAAGCCACGTATCACAGAAGTGCACTTTCTTCTGAGAAGCATTTCTGACAATGATCTCCTTGCCATGAGGAGACAGGGCCGCTTCTTGTGGGAGACCTACTTCTCCACCTCTGACAACGTGTTCAGCACAGTCTTAGCTATCATAAGGACTCGAATCCAAATTCCGGCTGCTCCTATCCGAGAAGAAACCGCTGTGGAGATTCCCCACCGGTCTGGCAAAGCTGCTGGTACAGACCCCAATATGGCAGACAATGGTGACTTGGACTTGGGGCCTGTGGAAACAGAACCACCATATGCATCTCCTAAATATCTCCGCAATTTCACCCTCACTGCAATGGACATCTATAGGAATTGGAATTCTGCTCCGGGGCCTTTCCACCTTTTCCCCTACACTCCCTTTGACCCTGTTTTACCATCAGAAGCAAAGTTTTTGGGGTCTGGGACTGGATTTCGACCAATTGGTGGAGGAGCAGGTGGCTCTGGGAAGGAGTTCCAGGCTGCCTTGGGTGGTAACGTCCCCCGGGAGCAGTTCACAGTAGTGATGTTGACTTACGAGCGGGAGGAAGTGTTGATGAACTCCCTAGAAAGGCTCAATGGTCTCCCATACTTAAATAAAGTTGTGGTAGTGTGGAACTCTCCCAAGCTTCCCTCTGAGGATCTCTTGTGGCCAGACATTGGTGTCCCAATCATGGTAAGAAAGATGTAGCTATTATGGTCTTGTTTCCTTGTGGGGTTTGTGCATTAAAGTTGACTGTAGCTGTGCCGTAGTGTGTCAGCTCAGCTTAAATCATCTAGGACAGCATTCATCTTACATGTCTGTAAGTATCTGTACCTGATCTTGATGCTGTATCACTGGAGAAAAACAGGGAGATGACAGGTATGACTCATCTGACCCATTTTAGGTATTTGCATGAGAATACCATGGCTCCTGCTCTAGAAAGGACACCAGCTTTGAAGGGGGATGGATGTTCAGAGGTGAATGGCTGTGCTCTATGGATGTGTTAACTTGGGCAGGATGTATTCCTGTCCTGAGGGAATTCATTTGGTGGCTTCGGTTTACAAAATACAGGAGCCTATATTGTAAAAATACGTGATCTTTAGAGTTGCTAGGTGTTAATGAAACAGTAGTTATTTGTGTGGAGCCTAATATGAATCTCAGGGCTTAAAGCTAGAGGTTCTTGTTTGTTGAAAATCTTTGCTTGGGCTCTTTAAGTGTCACAGACACTTAAAGACAGTTGGCACCTTGTAAATACCTAAACAGTAACTGTTTCTGCACTGTACCAGATAAAAACAAAAAAGAGACCCACCTAGTGCAAAGGCCTTGAAAGACATTTATCACTTTATATTACAAGGGATGGCAAAGAGGAAAATACAAGGCACAGCCACTGCTCTGATGCTTCCATGCTCCAAAGGTTATAATTGATTTTTGCATAGGTTAGGATTGATTTTTCACCAGCCAAACCTTGAAAGACCAGCACTCATTCTCATGCCAAGCTACTCGCTTGCATATTGGCAGTGTTGCTTGTAAGGAATTAATTCTCCTTAAATTACTTATATATGTATGTATTTATTTTAGGACTTCTCTGTCATCCCAGCATAATTTTCTGCACTGGCCATTGTTAAAAGTCAATATTAAATATAAATCTTCACATGCTCTCGTAAAGAGAGCACAGGCATGGAGCCACTAACAAGAGGCAACAGTGTGCTGTCTGAATCTGGTCGTGTTTAGAGGACAAATGGAAGGATAATGCCTTACAAATTGCGGAAGGGAAAAATAAAAGGGGAGATGGTACTTAAGTACGCAAACTGTGTGTGGTTTATGTGACAGGACGCTACTAAGCTTAATAGCAGTGTGAGCTTTATGCTTCATGCAAAGAGATTCATTGATTTAATATTTCATTTCATTATTATTGTGATGAATAAATCCTTCTGTTCACATTTAAAAACCCGTATGGTCCAGGGACAATGAGGAGAGAAAATTGCTTGGATAATTGCGAAATGATCTTTCACATTAGTCCTGTTGAATGCCTGAATTCTGCAAAATCTTTGTATTGTGTCTGCTGGAAAACTCTGTACTTCTTCAGAGCTGAAGAGTGGGGATTGTTCTCCTTGGAGCTGCTAATGGATGTTATTTGTGAAAGAAAAATATGTTTCTGTTGATGGGAGTTAATGGCTTTTTTTACTCTGCTCTAATCCACATGTCTATTGTCTTGGAGGCCCATTGGTTTCTGGGGGGACTTCATCGCACATAGAATCATAGAGTTACAGAATCGCAGAATGATTTAGGTTGGAAGGGGCCTTAAAGCTCACCTAGTTCCAACCCCCTGCCAGTGGCAGGGACACCTTCCACTAGACCAAAGAGGGTTGAGTTTACATCCGAGTTGTGTGTCTCCTTCGAGCCACAAGCTGGGGTTTGTGTGCCATGGGAATGCTTGGTTCAAGAGGGAGAAGTTGTCCTTTGGAGTGTTGGATGGTAACATGCCAAGTGCCAGGGAATGGCTGAAGCCCAGCGAGCTTCTGCCATTGAGTTGATAATAGGTATGCTTCCTTCTCATTTTTCAAAATCCCATTTTTTAAACAAACCCAAGTCTCCTGGGATCTCTCATAGCAGTCTCCAGGCATCCATCCCACCAAAATGCTTGTTGCTAAGTCCCTCTCTGGACTGGGTGTTTAACACGTTAGGTGTCTGTAGTATTCATCTATATGGATGGTTTAGTGTGGTAATGATAGAAAAACTTACCTATCAGTGACAGATCCTAAGATCCACTGTGGAAAAGGGCGGGAAGAACTTGGGAAGTGGAGGTGAGGTTCTGTTTGAGCCTTGGTGGCTGAGACGTGGGATGTGCTAGCCAAGGGAAGAGGCAGGTGGGTACTTGGGGTTGGCAAGAGACACAAGCCTGTATGACTGCTGATGTCAAAAGAAACTGCAGAGCTGTGAATCTGATTTTCCTTGAAGGGAAAGAGTGTCTTTTGATGGGAAATATGCCATTCTCTCAGATCTTGAAGCAGTGCTGTATTCCTGTGTAACAGATATGTTCTCAGTAACACTGGGGTGCAAAGAGTTGCCCTGCGTTCGAGTTCTAGAGCACAGAGCTATGGAGAAGAAATCTGGGGGTGAAGAGAATGGGTGGGAGTGGATTTGGGTGCTCCTCCTTACAACTGAAGTGGGTCTAGGCACCATCTGACTGCAAGGAGCAGCAGAACAACGCACATGTGTGCCAGCGTGATCCACAATTAAAGCACCTGAAGCCAGCAGGTTATTGAAGAAAATTGCAGCCTAGTGAGACACAGCAATGTATGTAGCATTTCTGGGCTGAAAGAGCCCTTCAAAGCATAATATAGTCCAGAGACCCACCACGGCACTCCAGCAGTGCAGAGGGACTTAGGACACTTCATCTGTGTGACTTTGTGCTAGCAGAATATCCCAAAGGAGAGCTGAGCTTCCTCCTTTAGCCTTACTGCATGACCTTATCTCATTGATCAGTTCCTTGAAACGTTGTTTGCAGACTGTGCTGCTCAGTTGTGATTTGGTTCTCCAAAGCAGGTTACGTGGTTTCTTTTCCCTGGTGAGTTGGGATTTAAGAGCAAAGCTTAAAGCTGTGTTGGATCTTTGAATTATTTCATGGATAATGAGATAAACAGGGCTACAGAATGTATTTGATTTCTTAAAAACTCTTACTTAGATTTCTTGTGATGGCATAATTTACTGAAAAATCAGTAAGATTCCTTAACTGCACAGGGATCTCTGATAAGGTATTCTGGCCTAGTACAGAGCCTGAAGTGACTAGGTGCAAATATAATTTAATGTGAAGTTGTGTGTGTAGTCATCCAAGGCTGCCCCTGGAACAGATGTAGGTAGATTACCCTCTAATTTAAAGTGCCTTTGTTCTGGAGCTGAGCTATAAAAATTGTTCCCATCTCACATTAAATAGCATTGCAGCAAAAAACAAAGGTTGTGAGAAGTCTTGTTTGTGCTCTCTTAATAAACTTGCTTTCTGCGGGTGTATGTATCCCTAGCAGTGCATTAGAACTTCCCTAGACAAAATCCTGGGGAGCATGACTATCAGTGACAGTTAAGCAGTTAACCACTGCTTAACTTCCAAGCACCTCCCTGCAGGGTTTACACAGCATTGATAACATTCTTCAGGATAAGTGCTTCAAGATGCCTGCAGCATCTGGCAATTTAAAGAGTTAAAAGCTACCTGGACAGCCAGTCTCTGCCAGCAGTTAAGCTCTGCTCTTTTGTAGCAAGGTTGAGTCCTCCTGTACACTGCATTGCTGTGGCCACTGCAGTCCCCACCATGGTGCTACTTGCACCTTCACCAACAAGTACTGCTGCTATTGCCATGCTTAAGGGGAAGAAAAAGGGAAATTGGGTTAAATCCTGCTCTGAACAGCTGGAAAGACTGCACTAGGGTTTGAGCTGTTGCTCCTGCACTGTCCTTGTGTGAACTTTAATCTTGGAAGGATTTCCGGTTGCAGAATAAAGGAGTGATTAAGGAGAAAATCTGGATTAATCCTGGAATAGAATTCCAGCCTCCCCTTTCAGCATCTTCATGCTCATGATTTCTAAATAGCGCACAGGCAGTGACACTCTTTGCTTCACAATTCCTTGACAGCATTTTCATCCACATGAATAAAAGTAAAGGGAAACAAATGAAACAAAACACTCAGACAAGCACATACCCAACCCACACAAATTCTAGTAACACGCACCCAGAGATTCGGATCTTGTTGCGCTTTGCTGTATGCTCAGCACCAGTGTGCTGCTACTTTCTGGTCGCTGTAGGGCACTTGCTTGCAATTCCTTGGCAGACTTGCAGCATAGGTGCTTAATAAACTCAGTACCTGGTTTTAACAGCTCTTCAGATTCTCTAGAATTGATTCACCATCCATCTTCCATACGGCTCTGAGCAGGACATGGAGTAGGGCAAAGAGACAGGATTAATTTTCCCTAGTTCTGCTTTGGTTTTAATCCTAAAAACCTAAAAGAATGAGTTGAGCTTGAACAGCCAGAGTTACCTGAAGAGGTCTTTTTTTAATATATTGAATATGTATTTCAGGAGGCTGCCAGTGCTGTGTGTACCCTCGGTTCAGTGGGGAGAGCACAAAGCCACGAGCAGTGAGGTGATTAAGCTGTGGAGCAGCTTGCACTCACAAACAGCCAGATTCTCTAATGCAGCAATTAAATTATCCATTTCCCTTTCAGAAACTTCCTTAAAGCCCCCCAGGAGTTGCAGTCCAAGCCAGGAAAGCAAACTGTGCACTCAGCAGCCTCCCCTTACCACCCATCCTGTCCACACTTCTCAGCCTGTGGTTTGTGCCCTGGAGATGGCAGGAGACCAGATAAAGGAAAACTGAGCTCAAGAGGACTATAAAATTGGTTATAATCTTCATTACAAAAAATACTTGGCCCTTTGTAGGCACCTCCGCCATCCATTTCCAGTATCTTTGGTTTTGTCCGTCTCTTAAACTGGACAGAAATGCCTTTTAAACACCTCTTTTCCTGTCTAGTAGAGTAAGGAAAAAGCATCTCTTTCTAAGTCAAGGTATTGCCAGCCAAAGAGAGAGGAACTGCTGCTTTCAGACTATGAGAGCTTAGTACTGTGCTGCCAGTGAAGCCATCTCTGTTTGCTAAAGGCTGCAGAGGTCCAAACAACATGAGAAAAAGGTTTGTGGAAGACAGATGGCTTCATGGCAACAAATGCTTGACCTCTGTTGCAAGGGTGTTTGAACCTGGAACAGTGATTTCCAAACGTTGTTCTTATTTATTCAACCTAAATCTATTTATTAAATCTAAACTAAAAGAGGGTAGATTAAATACTAGGAAAAAGTTATTTACTGTGAGGCCCTGGCACAGAGTGCCCAGAGAAGCTGTGGCTGCCCCATCCCTGGCAGTGTTCAAGGCCAGTTTGGATGGGGCTTGGAGCAACCTGGTCTAGT
>JBCJKH010050812.1:14013-33233 GCA_039877255.1 Loriculus beryllinus | reverse complement strand
TTGGCTTACGAAGCAGTGCATGTCCATCATGCAAGAACCAATCACCATGGACAGCCTGGGGTATATAACTGTGTCTGTGCAAAAGAATAAATTGCTGCTACTGACTTGCACTTTATGTGTGTCGAGTCCGTCTCTACCGCGACAACAGGAGGGAAAGCCTGCACTCCTTCAATGGTCAGACAACGTGCTCTGCAGAAACAGCTTAAGAGTCATTGCCAGAAATCTCAAAGGCAAGAAAGCGAAGTGAACAGTCTATAGAAGTCAGCAAGCAATGCCATCAGGTAATGGAATCTGTGTTGAGTACACAAAAAACCCTTGTCTGATCCCCAGATTATAAAAAAACCCACTTCATGGAGTCTGTCAGCATCAAGTCCAAAGGGCCACTTGGTCCATGGTCCTGGCTACTAGGACTAAGCTGCTGCCCATCAGCAACTCAGGCAGCCCTGATGTAACCAGGTCTCAACAGCCTCAAGTACAGGACATTTTCCTGTGTATCTAGACCAGACACCAGCCTCAACATGCCAATCCTAGGTTGCGGGTGTGAGAGTACAAAATCAGTGGTGACTGCTACAGCTGAAAACCTCAACAGCTCATCATGGTAACACATACTGTGTGCAAACCAGCTACTTTGGACCATTTCCAGGCAGCTGAGCATCCATAGGTGGACAGACACATTCATTGGCCCTGCTCTTGCCATGACTGGCAGAAACCCTGCACTTCCCCTGCTCCCAGGGCCCAGATGCTGCAGATGCAGCAATGCAGCTGTGGCAGGTGCACAGCAATAGCAGAGTGCTCATCTGGAAGGCTAAAAGCCAGGCAGAGATTAATGACCCACAATGACAGTGAAATCAGCAGCAGAGGTATCATAAACTCTGCCTCTTTTCTGCATACCATTTATGAGAGCCAGGGCAAGGTGTTTAATAGCATGTGGGCTCAAAAGGCCATGAGATTTGCAGTGCAGCTGGTATGACAAGCAAAGCTACCTGAGGCTGTGATTGACATAGCTGCTGCTGGAACTGGCTGCTGAACCAAACTGGAGCGTGCACACTCTGCATGATTGCATGGGGCAATGGAAAGCATCAAGGCCTGAAGCGGGCCACATTCAGCATCTATTTTAAGTCATTGTCTGGGATCTAAAAAAAAACCAAACCTTTCTCACCCTTTTCCCTATAATTTGTTTTAGCTCATACGAACCTGTGAGAGGAAGTCCAAAAATTTGTGAAGTGGTGATAAATAGAGAACATGCTGGAGGCTATTAATAGGCTATTAGCAGAGCAAAAATCACTGCAAATTAGGCATAAGCATACTGCCTAATTACAAAGCAAAATGTGTATCACATGAAGTGAAATACATGTCCTGAAATCTTGGGTTTCTTTGCTCTACTTATCCGCTTTGTGAAGTGTCATGGTAATCCACAGAAGGAACTGGGCAACACTGGGGAGGTGCAATGACAGCATTTTAAGAGGTAACACACTAATAACATAATCCTGCTTCTATTCTGTCAGGTAATCTGGAGTCTTGGAGCCTCTGGAAATACGTTTTATGCTAAGCAAATGTTTGACATTCCCCCCTGCCCTGCAAAAATAAGTAAATATAATCATCATCATAGAAGAGATGGATTCAGGTCACAACTGGTAAAAGTTCACCAGAACTGACCAAGCTAGCAGAGGACTCTGATTTGACTTCAAAGATGGAGAGATCAGCCCATGTAGAGAGAGGCTGTTTCCTCTCTGAGGATCATGTTTTGTCATTTTACACAAGCAGAAGTGGTTGGGGGAAAAGAGTTTGGAAAGAATACAGAAGAAGGCCATAAAGAGTGCTTAAAGACCCTGAAGATACCCTGCTAACAAGAGATACTCAACTCTACCTAAAACTTCTTTGATAGAACATTTGCCCAGACGGTCCTTAAACTCTGAATAAATCCCTCCCATACGCCCTCAAGAAACCTATTCCAGTGTTTGCTTAAGCTCACCATTTTTTTGTAGCATCAGCACAAGCTCCCTGGCTGCAATATAAGAGCATTAATCCTCAGGTCATGTTTCCCAAGCAATAGAACATGCAACACCAGCCCCTCACATCACCAGCAAAAGCTGCTGTGACTGAGTTGGAAGCAGTTGCTGCTGCTGCCTATGCATGGTCTGCGTGTTCCCTCTCCTCCTTTATCCCAGCCCTTGCCCATTTGCCTCCTCCTTGAAGAGATGACAAGTTTAAGCTGAGGCGGTCATTAACTACATGGCTTGTTTTGAACCTAGCACACAACACAGGAGCTAAAATAACCAAGTCTTTTCAGCACTAAGGCAACACAAATGATTCATAGCCCCCTTCTGAGCTGTCTCATGCCCAAATGTTCCTTTTCACTGTCTCTGCAACACATAGGCCGTGAGCTGTGTTACGGAACACCAGGATGGGTTTAGGCACAACCGCTCTGACACTGGCCAGCATGGCGGATGACCTCTGTATCCTGCTCCCTTGCCAGACTGGTGTTCAGCTCCTCAGAACTGCTCCAACTGGATGGTTTAGTTCCTTTAAAAGAGAATTATCTTTTCTTTAACAACCTAGAATAGCTCCTGCTCTTCCTAACCACACTGTTAGCAGGAGTTACAGATCTTTTTCCTTTCTGCCTGGAATGACCTCAAGAGCTGTTGGTACACCATGGATTTTCAAACTGGCTGCCACAGAACAGGGTGTTTCAAATTACAGGAGATAGCTGTGCTGAATCTCCCCTTCTCTGCATATGCTCACAAGTAGCCAACCCACAGCCACCTGAAATCCTCCCCTGCAAGGCAGCTTCTGAGAGACAGGCTCCAAAGACACTTTCTAAAGAGCATACAACATGGGTAATAAGTTGGAGCTGTCAAGGAAGTCCAGGTAATGAAACATTGTTCATTTGATGCTGCAAGAGCATGCAGGGACAGAAATTCAACAAGCTATGCCACCTCAGCTGTGGCTGGGGAACATGGGACTGTGGGAGTTGGACAGCTGAGACAAATGAGCAGAATCTGCTGCTACTGCTTGGGTAGAAAATGACATGATGGCGTGTGACACAGTATTTAGCTTTGCTGAAGCAAGTACAGTCCCTGCAGAAGTACTGTGTAAATGTGCGTGGTTAGCGATACATTTTTCCATGCATCAATGTGATGTACTGGGGCCCAACTGGCACCATTTCTGCAGTAAAAACAAAGCCCTTCTGCTTGTGCTGTTTCTCTGAGCACAGCGAGACAGATGTGGTTAGTGCTACGCCTTCTGCAGAAAACTCTTTTAGAGTTGGAACAAATACCTCCAAAAAGACCCGTAGCAATGCTCACAGAGCTGCTGACAGAGTCATCAGTTTCTCTGCATCCAGCCAGTAGCCAGCCCACATTTGGTTTCCCAAATTGAAGCCGTACAGAGAGGCAGAGCATCCCATTTGCCCCTGCAAGAGGGCATGGGCAAGTACACACGTGCCTGCAGTACTAATGTCCCCTCTTGGCTGCCTGGAGGCACACACGAACACACAGTGCATGAGGAGATGTCAGCCAGCGTGCAAAGCGCCTCTCAGCCTCACAGAAGTTAGTAGGGTACCTAGCTGGCTTGGCTGTGCACAGACCTCAATATTAATCCACAAGGTTCCTTACACAGTAAATCTAACAAGTAGGTTGTCCTCTATACTTTCTGTTCTTCTCAAGCATATGGGATCCCACATTATGCATGCAGGCTTTCTGTAACTGCATGTAAAGTGATATTTCTCATACATAAATACTCATGAAGGAGACAGCTGATGCATCCTTATTCTGCAATTCAAATGATGCCTTATTTGTATCAGTGGAAATCCACTGTGGTTCAGTGGAGGCTATAACTACTCTATTACAACATGTATGAGTAAAATGCTGCTCTAGTATATCAGTATCTCTACATTGTCTGCTTTTCTTATCCCCAAAAATTCCATTAAATGTCACACACTGATCACAATTAAAGCTGCTACCACCAGTAGATAACAAACACCCAAGTCAGTTCCCAAACCATAGCGAGCGCTTCACTTGTCTCAGTCACATGGCTGTATTAACAGTCTCAATAAATGCCAGCACATTCTCTGTCTAGATACGTTAAAAACACAAAAACCCACTTTATTTTGAATAAAAAAAAAAATGGCTATGTATAATAACATTTTAGAGTCATTATCAGATTGAGCCTTACCTGAGTGGGAAAATGATTTCTGCCTGCATTTATGGTGATACTGATTTATCTCTTCAGTAGTATATGAATACATTTCCTAAGAGTGTAAGATTTTGAAGGAGCCCTTCAAAAGAAGGCTTCATGAACCATTATTTATTTTTCAGATTGAAGTTTTTGGAGAATTTAAAAATTCCTAGCTCCTACTTAGCTTGCAAGTAGCGTAGACTCTGAATGCATGTGAAGGTCCCACGCTAAACACCCATATCTTTCATTTACGGGGACAAAAAGGGAGAGAACAACTGACAAAACTGTTCATTCTAGGTAAGAGAAGGTGGCTTTTACACAGCAATCACTCATGAGCTTTTCTCATCAGCTTTAAGTGCGCTAACCCCATGTGGGTTATCACATCCATACTACTCCGAGTGTTTTAGTTAGAGATGAGGGAGCTGCTACCCTCACTAAGGCTGAAGGCCTAATGATGGCATTGTCATAAAGAGCCTATGAGATCATCTTCCTTTCCAGACCTGGGTCTGAAGGGACCTGGAGGGTGTAGCATTGCAGCTCAGCCTGAGTACAATAATGTGACAGATTGCATCAACTGCTTCCTAACCGTGGGAGAGACAGTCAGGAAACGCTGTGTGATGTGCAAAAAGGGAGAGAGGAAGGGAATTAAGAATCCCACAACAAAAATGACCCCATTCCTTTGAATCATATTCACTTACCTAAACCACAAATGGTGAAGTTCAGGTCAGGAGACATCAAGGAAACATGAAAAGAAAAAAAACCAGAGACTAAATTAGTTCAAAGATAAACAATTCCAGTTAGCTTGATGGTAGGGGCCAAGAACACCCCAAACAAATCAGACCCAAGCTTTATTTGAGCAAGCAAATTTAACAAACTAACTCTGCTCAATTGCTGCCTTTTAGCTGTGTGTTGGTTTAGTAGCCAGCACGCTGCATGCAGATGAATTGATACAAAAAGCAGAGAAATAAACCCAGTTCCTTAGCACACTATGGATGGAACACAACTCCACCCACAAGGCTCACAGAAGGTGCCCTCCTATCACCATATCTGCTCAGACTCAACACAGGTACCTGGGCACACAAGGGCCTGACTTAGGCTAAGCAGTTTTAGGAACCTGATTCCTACTGAGCCCATTAATGCTTAGCTGTGCTAAGCCTGGAGTAAATGTCAAGAGCAGATAATCATCAGGAAAAGAAAGAAAATTGCTTTAGGAGGAAGGAAGACAAGAAAATAAGTCATCTTCAAAATATCTTTATTCTGCACTGTTTTGGTGGGGTTTTTTTCTTACTAAGGCTCCTGTCAGAATAATATTTATTTAATACAATTTAACCTTATTCTTTCATCCCACTGCATAGCAAAAACCTGAATCTTTAACAAAGATCTTGTAGGGGAAGAGCCAGCACTCAGTTCCACTAGCTGCAGTAACTCACAATAACAGATGTTTCTATTGCAACAAACTGGGAAAAGGAGGTATTTTGTTTACCTCAACTGCACACATTTTCACTTCATCCACATCTACCTTTTTGCTTTCTTCCCTAAATCAGAGATGGACATTTCCTAAAACCATTGCTCCCCAGTATCTTCTCTTCCATAGTCTTTCATCTTCTCATTCCTGCCAAAGCTTACTATGATTTTATCTTGAATCTTGCTACTGCCTTTATGGAAAACTTCCTTGGAACCTATCTGCTTAGCTCAAACTCATCATCCTTGCTAAAAATGGCCGCCAACTCCCATTGCACTCATCGAGACCTTCAGTGAAGGTCCGGATGTCCATTCTTACGGAATGAATCCATCTCAGTGGACTGAGATGCAATCATCCATATCAATCATCCCAATCCATGGAATGGATTGTCCATTCTCAGAGCTGGAGTAGAGGATGAAGAGATTGTGAGCTAAATTCAAAATAAACAACAGTAAGTAAATCCTTCATTATGTGGCAATATAGAATCACAGGCACCTATAGAAAGTACTGCCATGGAATAGGCATACTAATGGCATGCCGGGCAAACTCAAACAGGAAAAGTCCATGGAGAATTACTTAAATACAGTGGAAACTGCATCCAGTTGAGGAAATCTCTTGAGCTAAAATAAACTTTCCTAGTTGGAGACCAGGAAAGTTTACAGTGGGGAAGTAGCATACACCCTTGCTTTGTTCTAATTATCTGTAGAGATCCCTTTATGATGAGCACTAGAGACTTTGTGTTAAGATAGGCTTTTAATCTGACCCAGGACAGCTATATCCTAGTATTCAAAGGTTAAGCCTGGCTGTTCTCCAGGAACACTCTCTGTGGCTAGAAATCAGGGCAGGTACTCATGAGGACAAAAGGTGCTGAGGAAAAGAAACAGAAGAGCTCCTCTTACTCCATCGGATTAATAAGAAAAAGAGAAAAACCCCAAAACACACCAATCAACAAAAAAACCCCCAAACCCAGAATGCACCTCACAATAAAATCACCCAAAACACAAACCAACTAAATAACTTTTGCCTGTTTGGCTCAATCATTAATGTTTGAATTTGGAATCAAAGATAATTCAGAGCCTGAATTACAAAGCTTCCTTTATGTAACCATAAACACAAGAAAGGAGCCATGGACTGGGATGAGACTACTCAAATCACAGAGGCAGTGATACAACACCAGTGCTCCAGCTCACAGACCCCAAGCATTGCCCAGGGAAGAGCACTTGCTTCCTAATCTGCCTTTTGCATACCTGGGATTTATATTTTCTCTGGGGCCAGAGGTTTGAAACCAACCAAATAAACTACAACCCTCTCCTCATCAGTTAGAAGGACCCCATTGCCTCGCCCCCAGCCCATCTAACACTCTGTATCACTGTCTGTTGGCAAAATCTCTGTTTTCTTTGCTTTTTTTGTTAATCCTAACATAATTCACAGATTAACATGATGACTCCTTAGGCCAGGCTAGAACCAGGTGAAATGCAGACGCTCCTTCAGTACCACTTGGTCTTTATCAGCAATAACATTTTAGTCACTGTACGGTTCTGCTGACATAGCTCAGGACTGATTCACAGTTCCAGACCTGCTACCTCATTAAGGAGGATAAATGTACCTTTATCTTTACAAGAGAGGACTTCTGCAGGATTTGAGCTGCAGAGGTATAAAGAAGAAAGATTGTCGCTGGCCACCTTCTGCAGTGTATTAGAGAAGCCTATAATACGATCTCAGAGCTAGGCAATAATAGGAATTCAGATTAGAGGTATGTGGCATTGCTAAGGAAATCATGCTAGCTGTCTGAGGCTGACAGATGCAGCACAAGTAGTGAGGAAACAAAAAGGAGACAAAGCAAGCGGTAAGAAGACCACAGAATTAAACATCTACAACATGAATTTCTTTCCAGCTTGGATTCTGACTTGAATAATTACAGCATGACACACTATGATACTCTATTTAAAGCCCTCGCTTTTTGCATGTTTTAAACCCTAATCCCTACTCCCTGAGGACTAACTAGGCCTCACACCCAGATCAGATAACCAGCTAAGTACACTATAAGGGAGCAAAGCCCAGTTGGCATTCTCCACCGCAAGGTATTTCCTATGGGAAAAAACATGAAAGGGCCACCTTTTCTGCATACCTGGCCTTGGCTGGGAGTGGCAAGGCAGCAGAACTCTTTGTTTCAGCTTTTAAGCAGGGATTTAGTTCAAAGCCTTGGGCACAAAGTGACAGAGGAACACAGTTCAAATAATTCTGCAGCCCAGACTTGCATGACATCACCGCTTGGCACTTACGCAAAGTGTCCCCTCAATCACCCAAGCCTAGTCCAGCACATTGCCTCCCTTCTACAGCAGGGATGAATACAGCAGAACGTGGTATGATCTGGGCAAGATCTCACACAGCATCAGATGCAGAAATCAGTGCAAGGCCAGCTGGCAGAGGGACCTGGGAGACCTTATCCCAACCACCCTTATGCAATCTGAACAGATGAAAACCAGTTCCACTAAAGCCACATTTTTCAAAAGCCTTGATGACTTTCGTTGCTTCTAGAACAAACTAACATTTCACTGAAATAAAGCCATATGGTAAATGCTATGGTTTTATCAGATTATTCGTAAAAAGGTTTGTCTGTAATGAAACTACACTGATTCCTTTTAATTGTCACTAAAGATTTGTTGTTTTCAGTTAGCATATGAACTGAGCTGATTCTATATTAGACAGTAAGGAAATTACAGTTTTCTTTCCAATACACATTAAAAAAGCATCCAGTATTCCACTTTGGGAGTTACCATATTTAGTAAACTGAGAAATAGTCATCAGATGTCTCCAAAAACATTAGCTTTTCAGTGATACCTTTTTTCATGGAATAGCTTTTAAGTGCACTATTGGAGTATTGATTTCTTTTACCAAACACTAAAATGTATTTTTCAGAACCAAGAAGAAAAGCTACAGATGCAACACGACTCTGTGATACATCACCCATTCCTTTTGGCCTCTGAAACCAACAGGCAGGTTTGGGGGATAGGAATTTCCTTTGTTTTCCTGAAACAAAGCAAGCACAGACATAAACCTGCTGCTACTGAAATCAGTGCGTTTGACTTCAGGGACCATAGAATTAGATCAGCATCCCGCTCTTTTTAGAATCTCATCTTGCGTTCAGCACAGCTTGTTCTCGAGGAGCAGAACAGAGCATGCCTCTGACAGAGCTACTTCGTTACAGAGATGTTTACTTTAGAAAAGCAAAAATATTTAGTACTATTTTTATTTTCTTGCAAAGTTTTTTTTTTCAGGTGTATATTAGGATTAAGAGAGTAATTTTGTTATGAGAAAGGAGGACCAAAAGGTTTGCTTCGAATGAAAAGTTAGTGACACAAAGAGGCAAATGCAGCCCTGTCTAGTTTAGAGAATGCTGGATCATAACATACAAGGGTACCCAGAAGCTTGTTCTGTTACACAGCTAGAACAGCATCACTTCACCTTCCTGCTGCTATTTTCCTCCAGTCTTTGACTACAGCCATCTGAAAGCAGGAGCTGTCTGTTTCATGAGCTTATACGATGCTCAGCAGAAAAACACACCCACAGTTATGCCACTTTGCTCCACCAAACTACAATGATTGTGCAGATTTCCCTCAGTATTTCTTCTCAGCATCTCTGACTGCAGCAGTATACTAACACTGGTGTAGCCAGAATGCACAAGCATTTCAGTAGCTGCCCTGCTTCAGAGAATTCGTTACTATTCATGAAATCATAATCTTACTTCAAGAGCAAATAATCTGTGCCCTATACAGGCTCTGGTTTCAGAATGCTGTGCTGGTTAGTCAAATAGATGAAGCTGAGTTCTCAGCAAAGGTTCAGAAGACCACCTCTCTGCTGCTGTCCACTCATGCCACCTCACTGGCTGTCATCAACAGTTTAAAAGGTTAGCATTCCCAGTGCTCAGTGCCAGACAGATGCCCTTTCCTCTCAGTTTTGTCCACCATTTCCAAACTTTGGTGCCAGACTTGCTGATGAACAACAGAAACAAAACCTACTGTGGGACAGAAGCCATATGGAGGAAAAGCCCAACCAACAGCTAAAGCAAAGCTGATGTGAAGTCCCTTTGCTCTTCCCTCCCCTCCACCATAATATTAACAGCTTAAAAATGACTTAAACACAGACATAGACTATACATGCATAATGGCTTAGCACCATTGTCAGGACAAAGAAAACAGTGCTGAGAACATGACTCCCTGACTCACTGCTTGTCCACAGTTACAGCTCTCACTTGTCTCCTGGTTGCTAGACAGCTTGAACACCAGCCTGGCTTACCCCCCTGCCCTATAAACTGCATTAAAATAAAGCTTTTCTTCTTTTCTGTTTGTCAACTCCAAAAGACAGGAAAGTCCAAATTAATAAACGGATGTCAGCTTCTGAAAAGTGTTTTCTCTGTGGATTCTGTGCTTACAAAACCCTTCCTAGAATCTTTCAAAAGGTTTGCCTGAGTTTTTCTCCTTCTCTGCTCAGTCTTCACTCTACAAAGCCTTTTGGTGATGAAACGTGTATTCAGACACAGACGCTCAGAGAGAAAGTAGCTTAAAAGGTTTAGAGATCAGTAGGTATGAAAATTTAAACAGGCTGTTAACTTCCATGTCATGACATGCATTCAGCTTTACAATTTAGAGGAGTTGTCTTAACACTGCAGTATAAACTTCCTCAAGTCCACCTAGGCCTCACTCTCATTCTTGTTTAGGAACTACAGAAATACAAGATAACTGCAAATACTCTGACATTTATCAGCATGAGAACCATGGGTTCTATCACTCACATTCAAACAGCAAATAGAAACATCCCTCCTCCTCTTTCCATCACTTCCCTCTATAAACTACTTCAACTGTGACATGCCCAGAACATATTTCCACACTAAAAAAAACTCCATGGGACTGCTCTGACATTCCTAACCTGTTCTCCTGATCATGCAGCAGATAAGGGTCTAGTGACCAATTATAACATCCCAAGACGCAATATGCCAAAGCTGCTCGCTGCTTTTCTTGTCTAAATCACCATCACAAATCCTCACTGTTACGAGGATGGTTATTTCACTCAAGACACCTTTAACATAAAGAAAGGAGAAGAGGAAGAGAGTTAAAAACCCAAATCCCCCCTGAATCGTTTTGGGAAGCACGAGACTCGCAGGCAGCTCTGTTGGTGGAACCAGGAGAAAATGGACGCTTTGGGAACAAGTGATGTTCATGACACACTGAAGGAAGCAGGGAGGACAGCTCAGTCGAAGTGAGTATCTAATGGCCTGTAGTGGCTGTCTGTAAAAATGACTGAACTGTAGTCTCAGAGGAAGTTTTCTATTCAGACTGAGCACAACCCTGAACCAATTAAGTGTGTATATCAGCTCTGCCAAGGGAGAAGGACAGCCATCAGGGATAGAAATGCTGAACAGAGGTGAAAACACTAGGGGCCTGTGCTGGTTTTGGCAGGGATAGAGAGGGTTTTTTTTCCATAGACTTTTGTATGAGATAATGTTTTGGACTTGTGCTGAAAACTCTGTTGATCACAAAGAGATGCTTTTGTTATCACTGAGCAGTGCTTACACAGAGTCAAGCCCTTTTCTGCTCCCCACCCCTTCAGCAAGCAGGCTGGGGGTACACAACACAAGGAGTTTGGGGACACAGCCAGGACAGCCGAACTCAATGGGCATAAGGGGCATGCCTTATTTACAATGTCACACTCAGCATATAAAGGTGGGGAAGAAGAAGGAGTGGGGGGACACATTTGGAGCGATGGTATTTGTCTTACCGTGTTTTTCATGTGTACATAAACCAATATGTGTATAAGCAGCCTTCAGCCTCTCTGTGCATACGCTTCTGATGAGGTGGCAGGAGCATAGTGAGGTGCGGCACCTGTGATTTTCAGGTTCCAAACAATAATGATACCAAAGTGACTTACAGGGCAGCTACTGTCAGAAATTAAAATGCTGCACATGAAAATACTGTCCTGTGCATCAGCAGCAAAAGGAATAGAACAATCTTGCAATCATTTCCCTAGGGCTGGGAAAAAAGCCCAGCTAACTGCTTTCTATACCATGGTAAACTCATTTTGAACACTCCGTATCGACAGAGTGAAGCATAACATGCCTCCAATTAAACTCAATATAAACTCAAGGGACATGGATCTTGTCCTTCAGCCAACAGTGACAAACAGCATATTTAAAGGTCCACATCTCTTTTTCAGCCAAGCTAAAAAAAATACCACTGTCCACTTGTTTCAGGAAGTTGTTATCAGGAGGTAGGAGTGGTGTGGGAGCCCATCTTGGCCTGTTTAAGGGGAGCATAATTTTAGCACCTCAAGTTTAGGACGGTGTCTCCACCAGCACATGTAAACCATCCCAAACTCAGGTGCTCAGCACAGGAGCCTGTAAAGAGTAGCACATCTTTATGCTCCTATATAAACAAAAAAATATCAAGTTTATTGGTGCAAGTCACTAGATTGCATTTCAACTGAGCTCAAAGAACAGCAAAAGGACAGCTGCCTCCTTGGCTGGGAAAAAGCACTCCAAGAGAAAGAGCTTGCGCTGGTTTCAGGTATGTTGAAGCCATGCACAGACACCCATTTCCTCCTCAACCAATCCAGCTATTTCAGATTCTGCTCTTCCCTATACAAGCATAGAAGGTTTCAGATTTAGAGGTGCAGTTTGTTCCAAGATCAGATTATAGGTAGGCACCCCTTTCTCCAAAGAACAAATGCTGATAAACCCAACCTTTGGGGTTTGTTTTGCCCATCCTAGCCTGACATTCATCAGGTTTGAAAAAGTATGTGTTTGTGAAGGAACAAGTCATATAAGAAACTTCAACACACACAATGCTCTGACAACTGGAATGAGAGAAGAGGCTTTTCACCCTCTTGGATTTCACCTGCTGAATATAAAGGTAGGAAGCTCCTATCCTTTGAATCTGCTTCCCAGCCCTTCCGGGTGCTAGCTGAGAGCAGCCCTGGCTGTCTAGGGAGAACAACTTTTTTCCTAGCCCAGGCTGCTGCAGGCATTCCTTCATCCCCTCTCCATATGCTGCCACGGAGCACAGTCTGGCAACACAGAGCTCTGGATCACAGCACAGAGGAGAATTATCCAGAAGTGGAGACTACAGCACAAACTTTTGCCCAGACAGGGGAATTCATCCCAGGGAGCCTTTGTTGAATTTTCATGCTTCTTGGAAGATCCAAAAACTGACACAAGGGAGTTATGCCATGGCTGTAAACATGGGCAGACAGTTTTCAGCCCACAGCCACAGTGCAGAGGGCAAAGACACAGCGATGCTGGGGCCCCTCTTCATGTTGTGAAGGGGGCTGAGGAGAGGGTGCTTTACTGCTCCTAGGAGGATTTCCCAAGCCTGGAGACATGCTACAGCTTCCCTCCCCTGACCAGTCAGAGAGGTAGGCATTTAATATCCAGCCTCATTACCCCTCCTAATGAAATGTCAGCAGCAAAGGCACAGGTGTTTAACTGCTGCTGGAACGCCTGCAGATGCCAGCGAGCCCTCAGGCAGGGAAATCACCACAGTCAACAGCTTTAAAAAGGTCGCAAAGGCAGCGCAAGGTCATAGGAGACCTCTGACCTTCATTTGCCTCACTGGAGGAGCTTCAGCTCTCCCTCCCTTTGCTTTCCCAAGCCCCAGAAGCATTCCCTGCTCTCCCCCAGCCCTCCTTGGCAATGCAGGCTCTCAAGGGTTCTTCTACCTTATTCAAAACAAGTGCAAATGCGTGACCTAAGGGAGACCTGCCTGGGACTCGGCTAAGACAAGTTACAAACAGCTAGACAGCTCTGAATGGAGACACAGCCCTGCCTTCCTCCCTCCTGCTGCTCTCCCCAGCATTCCTGGGAGAGGCTGAAACGTTAATCTGCATTACAAGCCCCGAGCTCACTGAAAGCATCCTTCTTCCCAGCGCACAGCAGTGGGCGTGATTTATTGCTGCACTCGGCCCTGGATTGGGAGCCACAGCATTGGCTGTAGGCAATGAATCGGTACAGAAACTAGCTGACAGCAATCCAAGTGGAAAGGACGTATGAAAACCAGGAATAGAAAGAGGCAAAGAAAGAGGAGACCAATGGACTAATGTAGTCAGGTCCCTGCCACCCCCAGCTTCAAAATTAAAGGTCTTAAAGAGTGCCAAATCTTCTACCTGGCTTGCCCCTCCTGAAAGTGGGAATGGGGGCAGGGACAGGGCTGTACTCCTGCATGGATTTCTTCTTCCCTCTGCTATAAGCCACACAAGTAAAAAAGCCTGTAGATATTTGGACAGCTAGAGGCTGCCCTTGCAACTGCGCGACACTGTTAGAAAGCAAGACGGAAAGGAAGGGAAAATACAAAGCAACATTTTCACTGAGGCAGCCAGAGCCGCTGGGTTTGTTTTCAGTTCTGGCATCAGCTGCAAGCATCCAAGTATTTGGCAAGTCCTATCCTGCTCCTTGGTTGCTGCTAAATCACACCACCTTTGGGCACGATTGGCAGCAGTGGATCAGAGCTTGATCAGGAGAAGAGAGCTTCTTACCTAGCTTGGCTCCATCGTCTTCTGTAAAACCATGTTAACATGTAACCACTAGCTGCTAGGTTTGTTGTTAACTGCAACACCACCGGCACTGTCTTGGACTCTCAGATAAAGTACTAACAGTTAAAGCTTTGAATTTCAGTTTCTGCTCATTTATGCCTGCCTGAAAAATCCTTTAGTTGACTTAAGAGTTTCTGTGTTTAGTGTCACCAAAGAAGCGAGACAAGGAATTGCAGAGGTTTATGAAATCAACTGAGTCTTTCTGAAGTAGAGGGAGACCAATATCAGCAAAGTCATGACTCAAATCTAGGCACAAAAATCAACCTTCCATTTTGGAATAAACACAATAAAACACAAAGAGGAAAATAATTAGTAAAAAGATTGTGATACAAGGCATTTAACCCCAAATATGTCAACAAAAAGCCCTTCTGGTTAGCATGGCCTTGTGTTTTTTTGTTCAAAAGCATTTTTACCTCCCTCATGGTGCACTATAAAGTAATCTGCTCCCTTATGAACAAAACCATAAGCTCTTTGGGTCTACTTCATGATGTATTGCCCTTGGACTTCCCCTTTTCTTTGTTCTCCTACTAAAGAGCCACATGTGAAATGTTTTAAGACACTGTGAAATCCTCACTGGCACTTCCTACTTCTCCTTTCCCAAAGCCAGAAGCATATGCTGTGCCGCTGGTGGAGATGCAGCTTTACAGAATCTAAGTACAAAGATCTTTGCCAGGCTTCTTGGGAACAAAGGGTGGATACTGAGGGACTGCTCCAGCCAAACAGCATTCCATGCCATCTCAGAGCTATCCAATTCTTTGGATAATAAACAGCGCACTGTGCCCACCTCTCTCCAAAGCAGACCATGGTGATCCCCTGGTATGAGGAGCAGCTCCCCGTCCTGGAACAGTCAGAGATCAGGATCTCAAAAGCCAGTCTTTGTTCTGTATTTGCTGTTGAGCAGACATAAGGAAACTCAAAGGGCTGCGCTCTGAGCAGCACACCTGAGCTGGGCTGGCACTCGGTGCTGCTCAGCACATGCACAGCAGGTCTGCGGGTGGTGAGGGAGCAGGCACAGTGGCTGTGGAAAGTGGTGTTTCTACAGACAAAGAGATGAAATCTCACAAGAATGCTTGAACGTGCTCACCAGTTGAAACCTATTTGGGCAACTGCTCAAATATTACACTAAAAAGACTCCTGTAACGCCAGGGCTCTCACTGACATTCCTCTATGACAGCCTGGTTTGGTTACCTGGGCTGGGTTGTTATATTCTCTTCACAAGAACCACATCAGGACAGAGCTGCGTACACGGCTGCTAGACACAGGATTTCCCAAGTAAACAGGGCTGCCAGAACTGTTGTAAAGTTCTCCCCTCCTCCCCCATTAATCCTTTCTACAACTCTTTTTCCTCCTTTAAATTTCACCATTATAGTCATTCATCAGCAGGCAGAAAGTGGCTCAGTAAATTATTCTCAGCTCAAAACACTGAGCTTTCAAACGTGAGTAAATTCCACACGGGTCCTGAACTCCCCTCCAGTTTATCAGAGGTCAGGACAGTGACAGGCAAAGCAGGGAAGAAAAAGGTTTGACCCCACATTCCTAGCTAAGAATACTCTTTCCCTTCCTCCCAGAACCCAGCACTCATGCTGAGAAATCTTTAGGTTTCAGGAGCAGAGATAATAGAATAAAAGCTGAACAGTGATGAGAACTATAAACTCTGCTCAGTAAAATCCAGCCCGGCCCTTCCTACTCCTCTTGGAAAGGGAACACAAAACACACCGGGCAGCTAAGTTCACAGACTACACTGCATAGTTAAGTAATCTCATAGGCAAGCAAAGCAACCAAAAATATGTTAACTGCATATAGAAGGAAGTTTTTACCTCTTTAGTGAGCTGCCTTTTTTTTTCACCCTCCCTACGAAACAGCATAATAAATTACCTGTTTGCTTTGCTTGCTTTTATTTCAGCTTTTTAAATAGCTCACCAGATCCTTCACGAAACACTGTTACGAAATAGCAAATTCATTTCTGGAGCAGAGAGTAGCAGGTGGTTGCGCTGAGATGTGCAGGCTGCTGAGCTATGCAAAGTTTACTTTTAAGATTTGAGGTTTCAGACTAAGGATAAAAACAGGAAGCGGTTACCTACCGCGAGCCAGAGCCTAGGGGATGAGCGGCAGCAAGGTGTTAGGTGAAAAGTTTAAGTTTCTAAATGGAAAGATTCTTTCTCTCGTCAGACCAAATTCATAGTTTCTGTAGTTGTACAAACCCCGTTACAATGAAGGCTATGTGCAGTGGTTATACTTGTAAGCATTTAGAAGTCTAATTATCAGTTATCTACTGCTGTCACTGTTTACAGCAGTATCTTGTCTTAGTGTGATTTCAACGAGAGTGTGGGCAAGCAGAGAAATGAGATCTAGAGCAGATCTTTGATTCCCACTAGCTTCTTCCACAGCGCTGTACAAGCCACAAGACTTTATTAAATCTAGATAATTTGGAAAGTCTGTAGGGCTTGGCCCACAGCTCACCATTCATATAGTACCCAGCGAGATTCTTCTGGCACACGTAGCTCTCCACCAACCTAAGAAATAAAGTCCTCCAAGATTTAGCATATAAATCACTGCTTTGCAATAAAGACCTTAAAATACTGCAACTCCTGAGCCAGGTCGGCAAGTGCTGGTGAATCCAGGGGAGGTCAGTGCTGGAGGACTCCTGGGCAACCCATGTTTTATTCTCATTAAGATTCTGCTCCCTACATGTGGCAGTCTGCAGTCTCTAACAGAGGTCTCTCCTCCCCTTCTGTGGGTACTATGAAATCACACTTGCTAAAGACAAACCTCATATTTAGCCTCACCAAGATGTTCCTCAGACACATTTTCTGTCTTTGCCATATACTTTCCAATCAAGGATATCTTTTCCCATAACTTTAAGTGTCCACAGACAGCCTAAATCCACCTCTAAGAAAATGTCCACATCTGCCTCAGGTGGGGCACGCCTGCCCCAGGCAGCACTACACCATTTCTTCTCCATTATTTATTTATGACTTTGATAGATAAAACTCATCTTCTCAGAATCCACAATATTACTTACAAAGCACAAAGGTACCTTACTTTCCTCTTTGCATTCAAATGCAGTAGGGGAACTGTAGGGGAAGTGTAGCACTCATCATCACGTTCCCTCTCTTAACATGTATCAAAGGATTTGTATTAGTGCTTCCATGAAAATATAACCCTGACTGTATCTCAACAAGGACAAAAATTCCCTACACAGACTTAGCCATTGTTTTGAATTCCAGTATCTCCATTTCTGTTTTTCCAGTAATAGCATCTACTGAGCAGATCCAAACATCTGCTCATGTAGTCATTGCGAAAGCTGGCTCACACATGTTAAGGAACAGAGATGAAGCTCAAAGTTGACCTGAATAGCCTACCTAGGAGCAAAAGCTTACATGTCAGGGAAAAGAGAGTAAGAAGCGCTTTTAACCCCATCATGCACCCTGTTTCATACTTCCTCCAGAAAAAACAAACCCATCTGGAAAGTACTGATGGTGATTTCTCGGCATGACAGTTGGCACAACTCTTCTTATGTAGGGAAAGAAACAGATATGGCAATATCCTGAATAAATAGGAAATAAAGGAAACAAACTATTTGCCCAAGATGGCAATTATATCAGTTCTAGCCAGCAGGTGCTGCTCTGGCAACAGGAAGGGAAGTTAAGGTTACAAAAGCTATGTAAAAACAACTGAACCACATGAAGACAAAGACACATCACATGGATGCATAAAAATGAGCAACTGAAATTACAACTGTTACTTGAAAAAAACCATAAATATTTCACTCCTATTATTCACATTCTGTGCTATATCATTACCTCTCCACTAGCTAATTACACAAATAACATCCCATTAACAAGATGACTTCAAATCGTTGTTAACCCTCCTTCTCCCATTCTCTGGTTTTAACACTAAAATTGTTCCAAAGACATTAGAAATGTCAGGAGCTAAGAAAGATCATTTCTTGCCCCACTCTAGTGTAAAAAGGACCCACATATGCTGTGAGTAGAGGCGGAAGGATGAAGTCATAAAGGGTTTTTTTTTTTTTAGGTTTTTAAGAATTAACTAAAGAACTGCTCAGCATTTGCCTCATCCCCTCTCTTCTGCAACCTCTCCTCTTTCTGAACCACTTCCAGTCCAGAGGGGAAGTATAAGGAGCTTTAAATTCATGTAATATTTATGGACCTGGAGACCTGGGAGCCTTGAAAAGAAGGAAGATTCATACATAATACAAGGACGGGATTTGCCATATGGAAGGATGAATTTACTACAGTGCCAAACTGAACTAAGAGGCAGAAAACCCTTTAGAAATATAAAAGGTAGCTTATAAGTTGTGAGCACTGGGTAAAAAGCAAGCATAGCCAGTGTTCACTGTAACAGAATAGACATTTCTTATTACAATTCATTAGCTGATAAATGATCGAGCTTATTAAATTAACCTTCCCCCACTAGCAGCTGACTGAAAAGTTCCATCCTCTCTTAATTACAAGTAGACTATGAGAAACTAAAATATTATCAGCAATAATTTATACAATGAACCCTCAACTCTTCAATATTACATACTAAGGAAAAAACATCAACCAGCAGGCATCGCCCACTACCTCCAAGAAATGAATGATACAGGGCATGAGGCACTGGCTGCCAAAAGACCAAAAGAAATACCTTCACACCATCCTTTTACCTTCCTGAACTTCCACTGGCCATTTGCTCATTCCCATTATCTTCATCAAGGTGTTCCAAGAGCCTCTTGCATATTTCTAGTCTTATGATGAAAGGTATACAAACAATACATACTTTTTTAACCTCAGCAAGTAAGAAAAAGAATGAACTTCAAACAGAACAGGGGTTCAGATGACAGAAGGCAGGAGCATGTATTACAGACCACCTACAAAGCCAGTCCATTAAAAAGAGACATGAAGGTTCAACAACTTCCTTCAGCAGTGACAGGCAGAGAAACAGAGAAGGAAAACCTACTTCTTATCCACAAGAAAGGAAAAGTTCCTTCAGATTCCCAACT
>JBCJKH010050812.1:0-13913 GCA_039877255.1 Loriculus beryllinus | reverse complement strand
TAAGAAAGGAAAAGTTCCTTCAGATTCCCAACTCCTTTTGTCTATTAATTGTCTGTAGAGGTCCAAAAGGAAGAGAATAAAGATTTACAACTGCAAAAATTCCCACATAACCATAATATGTGCCTAGGACTCTTTGCTGCACGAATGCAACCTGACGCTCTTCAATATTGCTCTAAAAGAACCATTACAGTATCACACATCTTTTCCTAAGTACATTCAGTGTCCTCAACTTGGCCATCAGCAGTTTATGGGGAAGGTGCCTAGAAAACTTGTGTAAGGAAACAGCTGTGGTATTTCACCTTTTCCAATTTGCACAAGTGCTATTTCCTTCACAAACTGCTAACGGACATACGGGAAACTGGGGACAGCCGTAGCTCCTTTCTTCAGAGACTTTGGAGTCCCAGGTTCTGTGACAGCTACAGAGCGAGCAGAACGGGCTGTCCTGCGGTTCGTGCAGTGGGAGATCAACAGCCTTGCGCTGAATTCCATAGTGCTTTAATAGAAGGCATGGAAGTACAGAGTTAATAAACACACACTGTCATCAGGTTGGGAAAGAGGGAGCAGTCTGGATGGGTTTTTCTGCTTTGTTCCTGCTTTTTTCCCCCAACTCTGAAGAAGCTCTGAGAACATGAAGGCAACATCATCATTTCAACCTTCTCAGAGAAACAAAATTAGAGCATGCCCTTCAATTCTCTTTGAAAAGCATCTAAGTTCAATCAACTCTTTTATCAGGATTAGAGGTGAGGCTGAAAGCAAATGGTCTCTTTTAGCTGATAAAAAACCTTGCATTCCATTTCTCAACCTCCCCACCCCCTGGGCCGAGGGTTTCATGCATATTTGACATGTTTTCCATCCAGACAGCGATACAGCATTTCTACCCACTTGCTTTTTTGCTTTCAAGTGACTCAAGTGCACAGAGTTTCTTCCTGAAAGCCAATCTATTTTTTAATTGTATCTGAGCACTCTGGGATTTTTATCTTGACTTCACAGATTTAAATTCATTATAAGAAAAAAATAAAAGCCATATATGTATTATGAACAAAAGCTGCTTGTGGTAAACTTAGAAAGTGCTTCTAGTGTTGTTATTTACTATTTATGACTTTCGGTACTATTACAGTAGAGCCCAGAGCATATTAAGCATGATTGGTTATTCTACCGTGCTAGAACATACACAAAGAAGATAACGAATCAACTGTAGCAGATTTCTGCAGCATTTAATCATTTAGGTGCTACTGAATCTTATTTTTAAAAAGTACTTAGAAAAATTCAGGCAATTTCAGTCCAAAAGAATTCCCTGATCTAAGGGAAGTGAGTTCTGATTTATTGATCCTATCCTACTACTCAAAGTTGATTTATTGGTTATAAAAACCATCAGATTTTTATTTTCCTTTTAAAAAGTTAGAATGTTTGGATCATTCTTGCAATGATTGGTTTTCATTAGTAATGACATGCAAGGTTAACTTACAACATATGTGTGGTAATGACAGCAAATACTGGTCTAAATGCAAAGAAAGCAACTGTAGAAAATGCTCAGAAAAGGGTAAACTAGGCAGAAAAATGCTTGTAAGATCATTTCCACTGTGGTGCTTGCATTCAGCATTTCATCTTCTCTTCTGCTAGACCATATTAAGTTAAACAAAAGTTAACTCTTAGTTTCAATGTAACAAGTTACCACTATCTGCTACAGCAGAGTGTAATAGCACTTAAAAATCATGCGGTAAAAGCAGAGAGTTACATGTTAACACAAATCCAAAGGCAGCAGTTGGAATTACTCAGTTTCCNNNGTTTCCTCTGCCCCATTTTTGGATACAAACTCTGACAATGAAACTCCTACTGAAGGTGAAGTTCCTCAAGGTTTCTGAAATGAAACAGTAATCTAGGATTAAAGGAACTATGTTCTAAAGTGCAGAAGCTGGAAAACAGGCTAAATCACTCAAAGATGTGTTTCACAACCATGGTAAAAGCTCTTTTTTTCATGCTAATGCAGCCATGGAGCTCATAGAGCCACCAAATGGTACATTAAGATGATACAACATAAATGATACCAGCCCCAATTCATTCTCTGTTGCTTTTTTACCTGCAGGTAAAGGTGCAGAAAGCATAAGCCACAAACAGTCGAGCCTCAGTAGGCTAAACCAAGTACTCAGCCAGCTTACTGCCAGTGCTTGCCTTCTGCATGCATTAGCTTGGGAAGAAAAGTTTGTACCCTGTAAAGAGGCAACTGCAATGAAATAATCTTAGCAAGATGATGAATCATGCACAGATATAAATGGAGCTGCTGCTCACACCAGCTCCACCTTTCTTGTTTTTCTCACTCAGATCTTTTATTCCTCTGCCCCATCTTTCTCCAAGGAAGATTTTGGATCCTGCTGGTGGTGACTTTTCAAGGGAACTCTAACAGATGCAGACAGCAAGCAAACGATGTACTTCTGTGATCAGCATGAGCCAGAGGTGTTATTTGGTTGCTTTAGATTTACCTTTTCAAAGCATGTGTAGGTGTTAATGCAATGGCTCCAGTCTACCATCTGAATTAATGACCTTGCATGTAAGCAAGGTGGTCTCCCTTTTCTACAGCTATTTTGTCTATGAAAGCTCAAGTGCTGTACTCCAGTCTAAAACGTCTTTTTTCTGATCCTTTCAGCACTGTTGCCCTTTCCTATTACAGTAATCAGCAAACCTACTGTCACAAGCAAACGCTGCTTTTACAAACAGCCTGACGCCCTCTCCCCCTCAAAGGTAACACAGCACCCTTTAAATGATTTGCTTTTCCCCATCTTGCTACCTGACACTGTTAAAGGTCTTGCACGTTCATAACTAGATTTGTATTAACAGATTTCAGAGATTATTGCATTAAAGAAACAGGTAGCAGGAAGGAAGGAACAGCATTGTGGAGCCTTTCACCAAATTAACAAAGTTAGAGAAATTTGAGCTAATATTTTCCAAGCTAAACTCGCTCCACATTTTTACAAAGCTTATGCATTTATGTCAAAGCAGCATCTAATCCTATACTACACCAACTGAGCAATTACTTTAACATACATGAAGTATACATATGCCCTGTCTTCCATCACTAGCAGAGCAAGAGCACTTAGTATACGCTTCTATTTGCAGAGGAATTCATTATGGGAAACGGAAGGCTCTCCTCTGCAAGGAAATTTGTCTTAATGGATGCAGGAGTCGGTTTCTCTCCCCTTCTTCTGCTATTATTCATTAAACAGATAATTTCCTGTTATAAACAATGGAGTCCATATAACATGTAGGCATATTTGGATAGATCACTAATGACATAATAGTTTCCTGGTTTCCCAGCCTGAGAGATGAAACCTAAAACCAGGGCTCCCAAGAGCCAACCCTTTCTCAGCTCCCCAGAGGAGGAGACTGGACTACTACATGCTCCCTGCCCAACACTCAGAGATCCCTGAAGCAGCTTGATTGACCTCTTCTTTTAAATGTCTCTTTGGCAGAATAATGATACCATCGGAAGCTGCTTATACATGGACTAGAGAATACAAACCTTTCCCATTTCTCTGTTATATTTGGAGACTTCCAAAGAGATCCAAAGCTCCCAAAGAGGAAGCCAGGGATTTCAGTCAGCCTTGCAATAGCTAGCTTTTTGTACAGAGAAACTATCAGATGCTGGTTAGGATAACTGAAAGAAAACCAGGCAACTTGGCATTTCGGGAAGTTTTCATACAACATGGCTCATCAACTGGTGCGACTCCCAGACCGAAAACAGACACCAGCTTTGGCAATCTCTTACCAAATTTCAACATTCTTTAATCAGGAAGGGTGCTCAACGTTGTCAAAATCCACACTTGGTTCTAGAAACCACACTTGGATTTAGTTTATAAAATGAACCAAGAAAGAAACCATTCCAGCATTCAAAGGTGCTCAGAAATCACCTCATCAGGTGAGACAAGTGCCTGAAGACATTTAAAATACAAGGCTATAGTAAATGCAGTTTCTCTTTTATGAACTTGCTCTCTGCTGGGAAAGCTATGACAAAAAACAGAACTCCTTCCAGCTTTTGTTTGTTTTAACCTGGGATTATTCCCTCTCTCTTTCTCAAAAAGACTGTTACAAACTCCCATTTGTTATAGGCTCAAAACCACAGAAGGACAGATTGCGCTTGGCCCCTTGAAGGGAAGGGAAGCTTTTCTTCTCTCCCTGGGGTGGGTCACATACAGCTTGGGTGGTTTTAGCTCCATGGTCTCTTTCTGCAGAGTGTTACCACTAATCCTTTTTATTCCACACATACGGCCATTTTCCCACCAGGACACAGCCCAGATAATTGCAATCCAGTGAGGGTTTTGATTTTTCTTTAAATCACTACTGAGTACAAGTGCTGGAGTTCAGGTCCTCAGAGAGGCAAAGGGCAGGCTCAGCTTCCTGTGGCCACCATGAGGGGTGTGCTGAAGGGCCATGGTTAGAACTGCTCCCTGGCATGAGACATCACTGGCCTAAATCCTCAAATGGAGGCTTAGCTGCACGCACCAGACTCCTACCTCTACTAGGTCTCTGCTCTTTGAAACAGGATATATGCTTATTCCCATTTGCTATCCTGTGAGTAACCAAACTAGTCAGGCTGGGTGGCCTCTGAAAGGTAAGAGGAAGAAGGTTCACAGAAGGGGGGGGAAAAGGTTGGTGTGCTCTTTCCCGGGTCCAGGATTGCTGGAGGGTGCTCAAGACAAAAACAACTTGTAGGGTCCCTGAGAGTCTAAGCAATTCTCCAGTGTTCCTGTTCCAATACCTTCTCTTCCCCACCACCTCCTTTACATCAAACGGAGTCTTAGACACTGTAAAATAATGTAAATCTCAATAGATAATGTAATCTCAAATCAAATACTTTCCAGCTGGTTTGGAACCATGCAATCTCCTGCCTTTAGCAGCAGACATCACAGTATCCAAACATTCCTGCACGAATTCTTAGAAGGTATCTTTGCTCCTGTCTGGGTTCCTCTACAGCCTGCAATGCCACTTCAGACTACTTCTAAACTCAGACTCACCCAGTAAATTTTCAGGCAGAAAACCCTCAAGAAAATTATGATGGACAATACAAAACACAATAGCTGTGATCAGAAGAAATTAATGAATTGCTGCTTTCTTGCTTTTGAAATCTTTTCCATTGTATTTCATTAGAATTTCTCTCTACACTGATCTCTTTTATTTACACATATAGACACACATGTGTATATATCTGTCCAATAACACACGAAATTCTGCAATACAGAGCACTGCAAGCTAGCTGGCTTGTGCAGACACAGAGATATTACAAGCTAACACACAAGAGGTTTCAAGGTTCTCCAGGTGCTCCTGTCCTTGAATCACTTTGGCTCTAAACTTGTAAATGGATCAACACAGCTAGGACCTAGAGCTACACAGCACCGCCTGTGTTAGTATCAAGATCCTTAGTTATGATGACTTGAAAGACCACAGGTTGTGCCAGTTCCTTGTGGTCTCCACCTGGAACAATACCTAACTGCCAGTGATCAGAAGGGTCATTGCACCGCAGTGCACAGGAGGGAACACAGGGACAGCACCCAAGCTGCTTACACTCATCATGAGTAGAATTAGATCACCTCCCCACTTACGCAAAGTATTTACAGTATCTATTCTTAGGAAGGACGTTGACAACATTTGGAGAAAACAACAAAACCCATTTTCTCAAAAGGTCAGTAATAGCTTTAAGCATTACACAAGGAACACTGCTGGCAAAAGAAGTTGAGGCCCATACTTTACACCCATGGAGCGTACCTGGGCAGGCTCTTAAGGAGTTAAATATCCCAGGAAAGTACCAAAATAATGATCAAAATTCCAGAAAAGGGTAGGCACGGGAGCTGTTCTAAAGGTGCTTATTATGAAAAATGTGACTAAAAAAAGGATAAGGAGTTTTAAAAGGTATTGTGAAAGCGGGGTCATTCCTCCAGAGCAGTTTCTGGTTTCTGTTGCCCATCCTTCATCTTTCAATACAATTGAAACGTTTTGGCTGACTGCTTAGCAGACTCTGATGAACAACATTATCAGCCAAAGATCTTTGTCTCACTATGCACTTAAAGCTTAAGCCAGCAGAAACAGAGAACTTTAAGAAAGAAAAAGCATTTGTGAGTTTAAGACACCACTTAACCTTATTATTGCAAGGAAAGCTACAGAGCAGAGACCACAAACGTAGACCAAAGCCCAGGCAGCCTAATAGGCCCTGACGTTCATGGCACAGAGTTTCATGACAAGCATGGCAACAACATGAAACTACATGTGTAGTCTACTGGGTTTCCATACCTCAGGTTCCTGACATAACCATCTTTCAATAGATAACTCCTGTATTCAAAGCTGCAGATATCACACTGCATCAAAACCTCCATGTCCACCGCGTGGAATACTTCCTTTGAAGATGATTTCTACAGTTCCAGTAGAGAAGGGAAAATTCACCATAAAGGTGATGCTTTTCCTCTTTAAATAGATTCCTTAGGAACTATCCTTAAATATTTCTTCCTATTTTTAGAAATAAATTACTATGAAAAAATTAATTCCCTGAGGATGGGAAGTGGGTAGGAGTAGCTGCAGGTATCCATCCACATCCTCATCCCAGTAACTCACAATTCAGTAAGCTAATATCTCTGAAAACACAAACTGTCAGGCCTGGGGGGCTAGTGGGGATGCACAGTACACAAAGCAATGCACAGACACAAATACAACTTCTTTCCTATTTACTCTCCCTCCCTTCTCCTGAAGATAAATAATATAATCTATTGGCCTATTGAGTTTGTACATAAAAATAGGAGGAGCTGCTGACTTCTGACCCTGGTTAAAACCAGCTTTAAGTTCTAAGCAGAATCAAAGTTAGGTGCTCACTCCAGAGTTACTGACAGAAAAAGTACCT
Organism: Loriculus beryllinus; assembly: GCA_039877255.1. Lineage (NCBI taxonomy): Eukaryota > Metazoa > Chordata > Aves > Psittaciformes > Psittacidae > Loriculus > Loriculus beryllinus. The sequence goes on along the minus strand of JBCJKH010050812.1, from coordinate 7,036 downwards.
TCCCTTGCTCCTATTAGACCTACAGACCCCAGATCTGCTTCTTCAAGTAATGTAAGACTTCCTTTTCCATGCAGTACTTGGGCTATATCTTTCATGCTCATTTAATTTCTAGAGTAGAGGCAAGGAGGCATGGTTTCCTGGATGGATCCACTGTGTGCACAAGTATGTGAGATTAACTCAAAGGCTTATTTTTAGAGTTTAATTCTTATAGAGAAACAAAATCATGCCCTACGTTTTCACTTTGCTTTCATGCTTCGCTGGCATTAACTCATTTGTTAATAATGTCCATCTGTGATGGTCTGTTTTTATATTCATAAATTTCATGGCAGATTACAGGCTTTTAGGCTCTTCTCTGAACTTCAGCTTCCTGACAAAGTTTTACCTGTACTCTGACATTACTTGCATTCTGACAACAAGTAAAGCTCCAGCATGTGAAATGGTTTTGTATCTGTGGACCCCAAGCAGCATTGTGAATGCAGCCACAGGCATGGCAGGGTGTCAACAGAGCAGTTCACACTCAGCACAGTTATGCAAAGGGTAGGAGAGTGGGCTGCTGCTCTCTTCTTGCTAACTGCTGTATGGATGTGAAGCGAACAAAGGTTGCAGAACTGTCAGTCCCTTACCTTTCAATATCTCTAGATTCAGTAAGCAGCAGTTTTAAACAGCTGGAAGAGGAGGGGGAGAAAAGCAGGTAGAAGACAGCAAATTCCAAAGTGGGAATGCATGGAAACTTGGTATAAGGAAATTTTAGGGTGTTCATGCTCTGAGAAGTGCCATTTGTGCATGCCACAGCTCAGCTACCAAAACTGATGAACGAGGATGGAACAACAGTAAAAAAATCTATTAGCCACTGGCTGTGGAGCATCACAGGTCTATTAGCAATTGACTGATCAGCCTGTCAGGTGAGAGTCAGACTTACTCAAATCTCATTTTCAATAAACTGTTAAAAGTCAATAAGACACAGAGTGAAAATTCAATTCAGGGTAACAGGGAAAAAATAGCTAATTATTCTTTTCCAGCACCACTGATCCTTCCAGGACTCCTTTAACAAAGGATCGGGTATTATAATAGACTATTTATATATACATTACCAACAAAGCTAATCTGTGGAATCAAAAAAGAAGAAAGGCACCTAAAGAACAATTCTACACCCCAAACTTCACAGAATTTTGAATACTAAACTACAAATGGCTCTCACGCTATAGGATCTATGTAGAAAGACAAAGATTCCAGAGCAGGAAATAAAAAACACCTTCTTTCAAAAAGTTTTTTTAGACAATGTATGATCTTAACATTACAGAATATCAGCTGTGGAACACAATGATCATTATTGTTTCAGTACTTCATTTATACATAAAACAAAATATATAAAAAACTATGCACACACAAGGAAGTAAGAATTCAGCAACTAAGCCTGCCTGAGAAGAAGCTTTTCAACGAAACAGTAAGAAGTAAGAAAGTATTCAGAGGGGTTTAGGGCAGAAATCAGAGCTGTAGATAAAAATCTGCCCACACAGTGAACAAGCATCCTTCAGCACCTTAAGACTCCTTAAGATACACCACAGGTTTGGGACCATGTTCATCAGCTCTTTTACATGAACACACTGTTGGAAGCAGCCCCCTGGTTTACCTGCTGTGCTAATGATAATGCTGCTTGCGATACTGCAGATGAGGTGAACAGCAGAATGGCCAGAGGGTGTTTATGATTTAAACTTCATGGGTGAATGAATAAGGCAAAAAAGGCAGCATTTCCACGAATGACAGCCACCTATCATAGCAGTGCCCGCCGTCACACAGGTAAATTAAACAGGGGAAAGGTAAGAAAAAACATACACCGACAAAGCCAAGAGATTTACAAACATCATTGGGCTCACTGGTTTGGTTTCATTAGTTACTATGTGCAGGTGGAAAAAGGCAAATCAAACTTTAAGCGCTGTTGATTTTCTGTGATGATTGGTCACAGTAGCAAAGAGCACACCCAGGGAGACGCACAGTTTGCGTGTACTGTGCACAGTGGCACTCTTCACTTTTGCAGAGCCAGATGTGCCTGCTGCATTGCACTAGCTCCTGTTACATCGTTTTTTGAATTACCAACTGTGTTAGTGGTCTTGCGATACAACAGCTCTACAGCAACTGAAAACACTGGGTATAGGATGAGATAAAAACAAGCTAAGATTTCATCCATCCTTCACCATCATGCTTTGGTCTCTCAGCTGCAAGACCTCATGTAAAAATCAAAGTAATCTGTTTAAATCAGCTTTTTTCAGCAGCATAGTTTGAAAGTGGGCCCCAGATACTTCCATAAGTGCAACCAAGATAGTGGTGATAAGGCATAAGATAAAAACAAGAAGAAATGACCTAAGTCAATTGAGGAATACAGGTAGTATCATTTGGTCTGCATTTCAAACTGCAAACTGTTAAGTAGAGGTAATAGCATAATTCAGTGAGAGCTGTAAAATCCATTCATATTACTAGATAAGATTCAGGTACTTTGTGCCAGGCAACATGAGGTACTACTAACACCAAAAATAAGGTACTGCTCAGCTTTGGACTGAGCAGCTGTGATTGCAGTGGCTGCAGTGCAGAGGGACCTGCAGCCTGTGTCTTTGACCCCATTCTTTCACCTCACCCCACTCCCCTAAAGGGCTGTTGGTGAAAAGCATACAGAAAGGGAGGAGGAGTACTGAATGTCAGACCAGAACTTCATATTTTGCAGTTTTCACTCTCTCACCTTTGACACAGTAGAAATTGCTTAGCTTTGGCATGCTAAAGACTACAACACCCTGATAAGTAACTCATCCTAGCTAAAAGCAATGTGAAAACGTGACTAGACAGTAAGAGAATGAGAAAATGAATCCATTATTGATGACACGTAGTGCCACAAATTCAGTGCAGTAAAGTGGGCAATGCATATGTTAAAAATTACACCAGCTTTAAACAGAAGGACATGGATCCTGAATTCTCCCAGCGTTGTAAACTCAGTTAAAGATTTCAAGGCCTGGACATTAAAGGAAAGCAAATATTTGTTTCCTAAGCTGACATCGAAGACCACAGTTGTTCTTTTCTCCCAACACTGTCAATCAATTGGGTAACATCAGGGCTTCAGGACAAAAGTCTTCCAAAAGAAACTCCCTGCCAAACAGGTTTGCTTCCAAATTCCTCAAATCAGATTTTCTTCAGGACAGAAACAGATTACAAGAACCCACCACAAATTCACAGGCTGATGATGAAGAAACAAAAGCCAACGACCAAAAAACCATCCCCCTCCCCCCCAAAAAAAATACCAGCCCAGGTTTGGTACACATCACTGTGTTAACTGGTGTGTTTTATTCTGAACAGCTTCTCAGCCTCTGTCTATATAGACACATTGTCTGGGGAAGGGCCTGCAGATATCTGGCCAAGGGTGGGCTAAGCACAGGATGAAGTATTACAGAGATATGAAGTCCTTCAACTGGTCAGAATTTCATTGGCTCCTCATCATCTGGCACCACTCTCTCTCAGTGAGACTGAGGTCCCACAGGATGATACACATTCCTGTCTTATAGACACACCTTCCCCTTCTATTAAAGGGAAAAATGGTCATGGAAAGAATCAAATCAAAACTTGCAGACAGCAGCATGTCATAGTGAGATAGACAGGGCTATAACTGAAACTCATAAAGAGACCAGCTGATAAAACACAGAGAGAATGTTCTTGAGCCTGGGATCACCCTTGTAAAGACTGAAAGGAAAGTTCCAGAAGTTCATTAATAAGTTTGGAAATAGGAACCAGAGTATAAGAGACAAATCCGTGCCTTTAAGACCCAAAAAGCCCAGTCCTGTGGGTTGCCTGCAGCTGTACCAATCCAGCTCAACTGCCAAGGCCGAGCAGCCGAGCAAGAAGCTGAAACTGCAGCACGAGGATTCCCACAGCAACAGGAAACAAGGAAGACCAGTAACAGCCATTTCAGTGTTTGCTGGCAGTTCCTCTGCTCTCCTCTCCCCCCAGCACCAGTTTAAATTACGAGGTGTTTAACTCAGGTGGGCAATTTATTATTCTTAAGACAGGGATGTGCCATTTGGGTAGCAATCAAATAAGCTACCCAGTCTGAAATCAGTGATAATGACATTTCCTCTCCGTGAAACTGTACCTCCACAACAACTAAAAACACCCAAACCCATTCTTCTACCCATTTTTGCCAACATCTGCTTCTCTTGTCAACATCTCCCCATGCTCTTTGTCCCCTCCAAACACACAGCCAAGCAGGGAGTAATTGCATACCCACCTGCATAGGATGAGCATAGAGAAGACACTGAATTACTAACTATCAAGCTGCTAACAATAGTAAATAACATGAACACTGGCTAAACCCAAGGAAAAGGAAGAGCAGCTGCTGAAGCCAGGGGATGCTGACTCTTGCAGTGAAACAAGGGTATAGAGCTGGGACTTGAATCAATTAGTTTCCTCTTAGCTCTCCAAGAAGCACCAAGTCTCATTTCACAGCCCAGTACCCCTGTGTGCCTAACAGAGTTGTTTCCCTCTCTCTATTCTTTTCAGAAGAACAGAAAGCTTTCAGATCTAAGGCAAAAGCAAGTCCCAGAGTAGCTCCAGCCCACTGGAAAGGGAACTGGCCTGTGGGACCATTAAGCTTCTCCCAGGTGCAACGAGCTCTCCAACCAACCATTGCAGCTTGTGCTGTCAGGTATGTGCCTGCAAGCCTTGCCATAACCCACACCCTCCCTTGGTGTGCTAATGTAGTGACAAAATGAAACCAGGGTGGTGTTAACCCAAACTTAATTTCTGATGGTTTGGGTTTGTAAAAGTAAATGCCAAACAAGAACTAAAAGGGAGCTCTACAGGAGAATGCTCATGGCTTTGCTCAACTTTACTCTCGAGAGAAAGCAATCTTTAGAGTGAGAGACACATGTAAGTCATTTTTCATCACTTCAAAACTGTTTGGATTTCAAAGCTTTCTATTTACAGCAAGGCAATAACAATTATAAAAAAATCACTTGTTTTCCTTCCTGAACATGTCTTCTCAAATCTTCTATTACAAGGGTGCTCACAGTGACTTTTTGTTGGGTTTTCTTGAAAAAACAACCAACACAAAAAGAACACATAGACTGATTACTTTTGGTATTCATCAAGCAGGACTACACAGACTGTGGCTCAGATACTGTTAAACTTGAACAGAATTAGCTCTCCCTCATGCTTGCTAGCTTAAGAAGCAAGCACAAATCTGAAATGCAGTAGTTGCTCTCAGCGTCCTGCTGCACAGAGCCTTCAGACACCTAACCCCATTTAAAACCAGAGAGCTGGGGGCTCCAAGTAGCATCATGAGGTTGCTTATACTGGTGTCCCAGTACCCAGGCCTCCTCTGAATCTGGAGAGAGCTGCACCAGTGTCCTTCTCCTCCTGTTGTGCTGCAAAGCCTGGGAACGTGCCCAGATAGCCAGGCTTGCCAAAGTGGGACACCCACAAAGCTCATCTAGAGATGAATTAAACTACTCCACACTGAATCCACACACCTCTCGTTTTATGCTTTGGGAATGTTAATTTTAGGATGTTTGCTATATTTGTTTTGAAATAATTATTTTTAAAAGCAAGGCTTTTTCCCTCGGGGAGGAATTTTCCAACAATCCGGTATTTTATCACTGCATGTTTTCAGAGTCCACTGGCATTGTTTACTTCCCTGAAAATTATTACCAGGCCCACAGATATGATAGCTGGATGTTTTTAGTATGTTTTTCCACATTTTTGGGGGTTGTTTTTCAGTCCCTTGGCTCTGAACACTTTTTTCACTGTCACAAATCAAGCTGATTACAGTATCTCCCGGCAAGAGGACAACCCGGTGCTCACTGAAATCAATGAGAGCTTTGCCACTGATAGCAATGCAAGTGGGATCATGCACTCAACCTGTGTAACAAAAGTAAACAAACATTTTCATTTTCATGTCTGAACTGGTAATGCTGAAATAAGAAATAGCTTTTTCTTTTCCTCTTTCTAATAATATGAAAAGAAATCTAAATATAATTGCAATTCAGTTGCTGCCTGAAGGAAGGAAAACAAAACCCAATGAACCTTTTTATTTCATTTGCTGTTTACGGAAAGGATGAATGAGCCATTTGCCTCTTCCTACTCCATTTAGGAAAGGTGCCCAACTCTGGGAGAACACTCATGAAACTAAGCTATTTACTGCAGACATTATTGCCCTAGATCTTACCCATATAACAGACAAGTCCCCTCCACACTTTCCAGGCTACACACTGCCTTTGTTCCTGTAGCACTGGAGCTAGTTTCAATGGAACTAGTTTATAATCCTAAATACCAAACCTTCCTGTCAAGTTTTGATTTTAATGGCCTCAGCATCGCTGTGGGTAGAAGAAGAATCTTTTATCTGAAATCCAGAGCTTACGAGTGATGTTAAAAGCAAAGGAAACAGCTTAATATGGTCAATCTGCTTTCCCTTCATCAGCACCTCCACAGCTCTTTTTTGCACCAGATTTCTGTCTTTCTCATTGCTGGAGGTTAAATGTATTAATTATGTACTGAAATAGAGGCTGGGGTTTTTTTCTCATTGCGGTAAGACCCTCGCTCCAGGATACAAAATACCAACACTGCTTCATTGACTTGTAGTATTTGCTTGCTTCAAACAAGAAATGCAGTTGCAAGAAGCACTCTTTTCTCACTGTGTTATTCCTATCAGCATACAACAGTCAAAAGCAGTGAAGTTCCACAACATTTTGTTAGATAATGATAAAAGCTTCTTTCTTCTTCTTGCCTTTAAAAAAATAAAAGCAGGAGCCAGCCTCAGATCCCAGGCACTGCAGTGCTGCTACTTCCTACTAACTTACAGGCTACACAAGACTTGGTGAGCCTCACTGCTCACCCTTTCACACTAAGAATACTACACAAACAAATCATTACTGCTGCCAGTTAAACTATGCTAGATTTGCCCTCATGCAATGTGGCAGTGCAGCCACCGGGCATGTGGCACAGTATCACTCAACCTTTGCTACAGAAAAGCTCAGTGTCTTTAGCTCTGCACTAAGAGTAA
>JBCJKH010050811.1:0-18024 GCA_039877255.1 Loriculus beryllinus | reverse complement strand
CTGTCTTCATACAGGAGGTGCTCCAGTCCCCTGATCATCCTCGTGGCCCTCCTCTGGACTTGTTCCAACAGTTCCATTCTTACTGGTCTGTGGTCCTTTCTGCTGTATTCAGCACATTCATTCCTGAGACTGCTTCTCCCTAGAGTATTCTTCAGGTTGCTTTTGGGAGGGTGGTTGGTTTTTCTGGATTTACAAGTGAGCCATACAGTATACATGAAGAGTATTTCCTTTGGCAGTCACATAGGGTCATTTCAAAGGCAACTTTAGCAATTGCATTCCTAAGTTTTATGTCCGTACCACACATAATAGATACACTCTGCTTTTATATCTGTCAATGCACATAACACCATACATCTAGCCTGCCTTGCTGTGCCTTCAGCATGGCTTGCAATTGGTCACTCTGAGTACAGCCGCTCCGTTAAGAAAAGAATGGGAATATGTGGGCTGAGGAAAATGCCCAGCACAGTGATACAGGCTGCATGTGTCAGCTGTGTAACCTGGAGCTTTCCTTCTGATGAAGAGCAGCTACCTCTGAGGCTGTCCATACACACAACGCCATTGCATAAGCAGAGGAGAAGAGGCTCTCTAAAAAACAGGTATTTGGTGGGCCTAATGCGAAGTTGAGCAGAAAAACATCCCATGGCTTTATTTGCCATAAGCAAATGGCCTCTGTATGCCATATCTGGTATTCTTACTCTTGAAAAGAAGTTCAGATGTCAAGCAGATAAACTCATTCACCCTCTGGCTCTGCAAGAGAACATGCTGAGCTTCTGCCTCCTGCTGAGACAACAGATACCTGCAGCTAGTCTTGTCACCTTTTGCTGTATTTCATATTTACTCAGACTGCACACCACTGCTCACCCAGGGTTGCTCTGCTCTAATCTGTGTACCATATAGCATCAGCATGGACAGGGGCTGCAGATGTTTAAAACAACATTGCCATTTAGCAGTTGCAAAAGACTGGGTAGTCCTTCTCCTTCCCCAGCTCTGAAGCTGACATGAACTGAGGATCACAGAACCATAGAATGGTTTGGGTTGGAAAGGACACTAGAGATCATCTAGTTCCAACCCCTCTGCCATGAGCAGGGACACCTGCAACACTCCAGCGCACGGCAGCACTTATGTGAGTCCCGTATATAGATTAGAAATTTAAACTATAAGCACTGCTTTCCTCCCTTCCGTGGGTTCTGCAGCTCCCTTTCCAGAGCCTTTGGGGCTGCCTAATTCTCTCTAATGCTGCAGACACTCAGGTCAGTGAAGAAGGAGGGCAGGAAGTGCTCCATGCACCAGAGCAGAGATTCCCCTGCAGCCATGGTGAGACCACGGTGTGGCAGGCTGTGCTGCAGCAGCCCATGAAAGTCCACAGAAGAGCAAATATCCACCTGCAGCCTGTGGAGAACCCCATGCCACAACAACGGGATGCCCAAAGAAGGCTGTGACCCATTGGAAGTCGGCACTGGAGCAGGTTCCTGGCAGGACCTGTGGCCCTGTGGAGAGAGGAGCCCACTCTGGAGCAGTCTAAGGGGCTGAACCCTGCCCAAGGGACCCACACTGGAGCAGGGGAAGAGTGTGTGGAGTCCTCCCTTGAGGAGGAAGGAGAGGCAGAGACAACATGTAATGAACTGACAGCAATCCCAATTTCCCATCCCCCTGCACTGCTATGAGGAAGAGAATTCAGGAGTGAAGTTAACTAAGATCAGGAAGAAAGGAGGAGTGGGGGGGATGGGTTTCTAAGATTCGGTTTTATTTCTCATTACCCTACTCTGATTTGCTTGATAATAGATCAGGTTCCTCAATTCGAGTTTGTTTTACCCGTGACAGTGACTGATGAGTGTCTCTCTCTATCCCCACCTCGACTCACGAGCCTTTATTTTTCTCCCCTGTCTGTCTGAGGAGGGCAGTGATAGAGCGGATTGGTGGGCACCTGGCGTCCGGCCAGGATCAACCCACCACAATTACCCTCACACCCCTTGTTCCCAGCAGCTTTCTGCCCTGGCCTTGCGTGTTCCGATCTCAGGCAGCAAGGCAGTGCCCGTGGATGCCTCACACCAGGCAGTTCCGGCAGGGAGACATAATTAATGAACAGCTGATTAAATACTTGCTGCGGCCGATCCAGATCCAGGTGCTACCCAACCCCACGGGAATTACCCGAAACCTTGGGACGAGATCTACCCGCGCTGCAGCAGCTAGCAGCCCACCCCGTCGGACACAGGGGCGATACCACGGGGAAGGGCTCAGAGCCGCTCTCACAACCGTCCCAGCGCTGTCGTACCCCCAGGGGACACCGATTCCTCCCTTCCCCCTTTTTGTCAATTGTTGTACTTACTGGGATGAAGGATTTCGTTTCCATGTCGGCTCTTCAGGAAGCACTGCACGGCCCGGATCTCCCTGGGAAAGGCGTGCTGCCAGGGTTCCTATCGGGGCTGCCCTGCCCTGCCTCGCTTTGCCTTGTCTTGCACTGCCCGGGTCAAGTAACCGCACGTTTGAGGAAGGCGGAGGAGGGGCGAGATGAGGAAGAAGAGGGGAGGTGGTTCTGGTGAAGCGGAGCTGCCCGAAAGGCAGAGGTGAGACACTTGGTGGACTGAAGATGTATTGCCGCGGGAGGTACCTGCAGGCAATGGAATGCTGGAGGACGACACATCAGGTAACAGCGTGTAGCCGTTCTTCAGCTGCATTTAAAATCTAGTAATGCGGAAAAAGCTTAAAATACATATTTATAAATATATATACAAAGTACCTTAATTGCCTGTTCTGTCCAACAGATTCCGCTCTGCAGTTTGCAGAGTTAACACACGATTCACTAATTCTTCCCCCGCTCTTTAGCTTGTACAGCCCTTCATCCGGGGTGAAATTCACTCATATTTATTATGGCACCTTGCAGAAATCCAGGCAGCAAAAAGCCTTTCTGTGTAAGGAGGCAGGAGGGAAACGAGTGAATGGCAAACACACAAACCCTCGGTGCCGGTTTGGGAGCAGGGTGTCTTCTCAGCCTTTCTGGAGCGGTGAAAGTATTTCAAACAGGAAAAATTGGACAAAATCAACTTGGTTCTTCATTTACTTAGAAAATTGAGACCATGGAGGTGTAACAAAACAGCAGTCAGGCAGCCTCTGGATACTACCCTGATTAATACAAAACAGACAGACATGGTTCTGATCTTGTAAAATGAACCTGTGTGAAGCTGTTGAGACTAGCAGAGAAAACATGACTGTGAAAAGGAATATTTTAAACTCAAATGGAAATGCAGGTCCGATTTGTAGCTGTGGATCACAGTGAAAATTCGTGGTTTGTTACTCACAGTGACAGCAGTCATAGAGCCCTCAAATGGATGTTATACATTTAAATAACTTTGGCTAACCAAGATACAGTCAGTCTGAGAGCAATCAGTTGATGTTTCAAACAACTTAGAGGTTTATGGGATTTTTTTAAATGGTTACAATATTTGGGATGTTGCATGAGACTTCTTCCATCCTAGTTTTGTCTCTTCAGACACAGTACATCTTTACACTGTAACATACAGAAATGCCACCAAGCATTCAAACGACTTTAACTGAATTCCCTGGATTTGGGGTGTTTGTTCTGGGAATGTTTGCAACACCCTGGCAATCTATGTTTGCTCCTGCCCTGACTTACTGATAAATCCTCTCAACCCTCACCTAATTTCTGTCCTCGGGAACAAACAGGCAGCCTAATAGTTCTGAGAGGAGCTTGTATATCTAAAAGCAGCAGATATACCTAGATGGCTCCTCAGAGTGGGGGAATCAGTGGGGAGGCAGCCTGAAGCACCAGGGTGCTTACTCTGGGCAATAAAAAGACCTGGGAAGAAAAATACAGCCCAGACTTTGAGAGATGTTTTCTGGTTCCCTGTGTTTCCAGCAATCCTGGGATTACTGGAGCATGATGGCTACTCTAAGCTTGCAATACTGTGAGCAGGACCTGATGAGGATGGGGGACACAGTCTGGAGTCCTCCTTTGCTCCCATTCTCCATGCTCAGTGCTCCCTGTCAATGAGCTGCCTCTGACAACCTGGCGCAGGTTGGCAGGAAAACTTAGACAGAAGTATTTGGATGGGATTTAGATTGCCCAAATACATTGCAGCATGCCCATGCCATCATGAAGGAGCAGCCCTGGTTTATTTGCAACAGAGAAATTCAGTGATAATATTCAGTGGCTGGTAAAAATGCTACTGTGATGGTTGTCTACAATACTGCTCCCTTCACATGATGAGATCTCAAGGGCCAGAGATACATGAGACAGGGTTTTTCTTATCAAAGTTTTCAAGATGGGGAAAATGTTTTGACTTATTTTAAAATACAGAAAGGGGAAGAAAAAATAAAATTTAATTTTTTAGCAACATTTTTAATTTAAACTTTTGAAAAAGAAAAAAATAATGGGGAAAAAGAGCCTCAAATTCCTCTGATTTGATCCAGTCCCACCAATGTTACATGAGGCTCCAGTGGGATTGGAGCGAGGTTCAGACAGAATAATTTTCTTGTCAAACAGAAGCAAACGAGATTTCAATTTCAACTTAACTATACCAGTATGCCCGTATAAAACATTTAGTAAGCCAGGTAATTTCATGTCTGGCACCAGAAATGTTTAAAACAAGACATGAAAAGCACTTCCGAAAGGCACAGGATTGCTGCTCATAAAATCCTACTAAAAAGAGAAGCTTCAGGGGGAGATAAATAAACCTCTCTTCTCAGACCCAGCATCTGAGAAGATATGAGCAAGAGGATAACCAGGTTTTGTTGCTAGAACCCATTCCAACAGAGAGAGAAACTGGGGAGACACAAAGAGTAAATAATGCGTTTGTGTCCACCAGGAAAGATTTCCAGTTACAGCGAGAAGGGAAACCTCCTCCTGTGATGATGCCTCCTTGTTCTCTGTTAATTTGTTATCTAGTCCTTCAACATTGTGTGAACAAGGCAAGTTCCTCAGCTGTTTCCTTGCTGCACTCCCTATTCTGCATTAATCTCTTGGGGGTTTTTAGGAGTTTTTTTGTTAGCTGGAACAGGTCAGAAACTAAGCCCTCTACTCTGATGCTCTGATCCCTGGAGAAGCTGAAGTGACAACACAGACCAACAGTTTTCACCCAAGAAGGCAGCTCTCAGAGGTGCATGAGAGGCAGACCCTGGCAAGGCAGGACCATCAAGACACTGTGCCCTGCCCATGTCTCTCCTGTGTGCAGCTCTAACTTGGTGGCAGACCATGGGCAGGAGGAAGGAAGACCCTTTTAATTCATCACTATAGTGAAGCTGAGGGAGTGAGTCTTGTGTCCTTCAGCAATCACAAACAACCTCCCACCTTGTTACTGTTATCAGTTGTGAAAACTAGGCATCTGTGTCCTCAGGGGCAAATTTCCAGTACCTTTAACACTAGGCAAAGGTTGAAGCTAAGAGTGTATTGGTATTTAAGCCTTCCAGACCTTAACTCTTATGGTTCCCGTGTAGGTTAAGCATTGGTACCTCTGGGCTTATAATGGATCACTGGGGAATAACTGTGAATATTCTGAAGGTGGTAGGCTCTTTTTCCTCCATGCGCTGCTGATTTTTGCTGTCAACCATAAACATGGCCTGCTTCAGAGCAAGACCTTTTAAGGGACACACACACACTCTGTGCTGAAGCACAGATATAACTCACAAGCTGATACAGGCCAGATAAACTGGGTCCTCAGTGCAGAACAAGACCTATTCCATGCCCTGCAAACAGGCACCCATGATGGCTCACAGTGACAGTGTAAGGCAGGTAAGGAAACAAGTCATCAAGATATCCCCATGCTGAAGTAGAGCACAGATGAGAGCTGGCATTGGAGAACAAGCAGAAAACTGTAAATGAAACGTGGTTCTGCTCACTTTGCATTTGCATTTTACCCACAGAGTGGACTACTGGGAAGGAAAAGTGCTGGCACCGTGTTCCTACCACTGCAGCTTGAAAGCTGGTTGTGAGATCGTGATCATGATTATGATTGTATGATCGTTAAAGCTATGAAATCACTGTAGGGCTGGGCAAAGGGGAAAACAATAGACCTAAAAGGTTAAAAAGAAATTCTGATGACGTATCCCTAAGGCATCAAACTATGTGCAGCTTGCTCACTCTTCACCCAAAGAACAAGGTGAGCCATGAGCTTCCTAATTTTTAAAATGAAAGCGAGCATAAAATTTCAGGCTTGTCACTGAGGTTGAGAAATGCAATTCCCTTTGCTCCACAGACAGACTTTACAAGAGGGCAATTCTAAAGGAATGTAGGATACAGCTAGGCAAGCACACTTGCGCAGTGGTCTCTATTGCCTGTCATTGCTATACTTACCAGACCAAGACTAGTAATATGCTTGCATCAGAATGCTATGTACAACAAGAGAACATTTATGCTTGCAGCTTACCTTTGCTCAGGTGTTTGTTATGGGCTCTGTATACGACCCAGGTTTACACTGATAGCAAGCACTGGTGGTCAGGATGTGGCTCTTCCCTCAGTTTTTCCATCTCACAGGCTTTCTACCAGTGTTTTCAAAGAAGAGGCAACCAATAATGGTGCAGACAGACACAGATCTGCTATCTTAATGGCATGCATTTGTGGAACCACCCCAACATCAGAAGTTCCCAGCTTGCACAAGGCCTTGGCATGATAATCATGGCTAAGATGAAGTACTTGCACAATCTCTGGTCATTATTTAATCCAACACCTAGGGCAAAGTGTCAAGCTCTTGTCTGGCAGAAGTACAGATTGACATCAAGGGCTGTAAAATTTCTTCCACAACCTTTCTCAATTTAGGCTCAGAAAAACACAAATAAAAATGTGACTCATATTCTGACAGAGCAGATGAGTCTCAGCATCCACTTTGACCAGCGCATGAGCAGGCGTGTTCCTGAGTATCACTGTCCTCTTGTCTCAGTTAGGCAGGTTTCCTTCCAAAATAAAAGCTAACTATTTTGCTTAGTACATGAGAGCTAGAAAGCCTGTTTCTTCCTCCACCCTTCATTAAAACATACTTCCAAATGCTAGCCCATGGATAACAGGCACAGCTTCTCTTCGAGGTGCATGAAGACTGAAGTACAAAAGAAATATGGATTCACATATTTTTCCCAGTTACTCAGCCTAGAATTCTCTGTGGAGTTGCTTAAATACAATGAGTTGTGCATGCAGGTGTCACTAGGGGAATGGAGAGGAATACAGGTATCCCCCTAACAAAAAATTCCCAGGTATTTAGTCCTTATACAAGCAGACAGCAAATGAAAGCTCCTCATACTAGGACAGATGAAATTCACATAGGCATATATCTCCCACTGTCATCCCTCCCTGTCAACACACAGCCTTGATTTTCATGAGGGTTTTATGCTTTTCAGTAGCATTTTGATTGTTTGACCCATTGGATCTTGGCATCACCTGGAGTTTCATCTAACACAAAGCTAGCATGCACCTAGAAGTCATTCCCACCAGAGGATGGGAGCCACAAGGCAGAGGATGTTGTAGAGAGCGACCTCTAGAGAGTAAGTCATCCCATCCCAGGCTAAAATCAGACAAAACTGCAGCCTAGAAATGCCCATTTCTCTTCACCAGGTCCCTTAAATGCTTATGGCAACTTGCTCCCCTGACAAGCCATCTCCAGGAGAGAAGAAGCCATAATTGAAGCTAAATTTGGACAAAGTTGGTTTATGGTGTTGCAGAGAAGCTTGCTGACAGCAGGCCAACACTGCATGAACATACTTGCCTGACAGTTCATATTGGATCAACACACTACAAGGTGATGTAGCAGTACAAAACAGGCTGGAGTCAGGCATGAACATGCAGTTCACCATTAGCCAGAGTATCTGACATAGAAGTTGTGCCTGTCTTTATGCCAACCATAGGACAGAGAGCCAATGGGCAGCAGGCAGAGCTTCTCTTCACCTGGCCCATCACAGAGCCTGCTGGTACAAAAGAAATCACCCAGCTATTTGGCATATTTAAAACTCCTGATTGAGGTTTTTTTAAGGAAACCATCACCATATGTCGTTATGGCCAAGAGTCAAGGTGTTAGATTTACTGTGACATCGGAATATGGCCTCATCATTGACTGATTCTGCCTCAAATCTTGTATCAGATGCATTTTCAAGAGTACAAATTCAGCATTTAAAAGGAGTTTCACTAAGAAAGGATGATACCAACAGAGGTCAGTGTATCACCATAACTCAGTCTCTCCCAGTCCTACCCGGTAGAAATAAGGCAGCTTGTAGTTCACCAGGGGTTCTCTAATAGGGGAAGTAACTTTAAAAAATGCATTTGTAAGTAACATCTTTTAAGAAGAATAATCTTAGTCACCAGCACATCGTAAATATTGCAATAGAAGAATGAACAACAAAACTCCCTATTTTTAAAGGAAAAGAAAGAACTTCAGTGAACCTAGTGTTTTTTGACATTACTTCCTCCCCCACCCCTCAAACACACACAAATATTTAAAGCAGATGCTATAAATGAGAAGTTTATAAAATTACTCTATGTGGTTTTAATTATTAGAAAGGTCACTAATGTGACAGGAAATGCACCTTATGAAATACAGCTCACCGCAGGAAAATTGTCTTTGCATCAACAAACAACTGTACATGGAAATGTGCTGTTGAAATGGATAAAGCCATTTGTTAGAGTAAACAGGAAGCTCACTTTCTGCCCTATTGAGAAATCCCAATTGACATACTGTAGAAAATAGCAACTCTTCCTCAGCGACCTGCCTCTTAGGGAAAATCAAGAGCAATTCCTAGGACAGTCACTTTGAAACCACCCACCCCTGGCAGCTTTGGCACCTGCATGCTGAGCATGCAGTGGTGAGGGGGCACTCACTCAGAGCTGACTCAAGTTACTCCCACTCCATCTTGTGAAAGTGGGTGCAAACAGCCCTCATTGGCACCAGCAGTGAGTAGGAGGAGGATGGAGCAACAGCAGCAGCAGCCAGAGGAGGAAAGATGCAGTCTGCAGGGCTTGCTATCAGCTTTAATTCTGGGGCATTAATTTTTGCCTTCACACCTCTTAGCAGTTACTCCCACTAGTTCCTATTACCAAATCCTACTGCAGTCCCCACGTTGCCAAAACCCAGCAGCCATTAGAGGAGTAGGCAACAGATGGGATTTTGCTGGGATCTCCAAATCTGCTAAAGATTGCTTAAGCAATCCTGGTTTTGCCTCAGTTACCCAAGGGTAGGAATGATAGCAGTGATCTCTCTCCAGCTTTTCCAGACAGGCAGTCTCTGTGTATCTGTACCGTGTCTTCTCTAGCAGAGTATCAACTGTCCTTGATGTCCTTTACACTCCACTCTCATACCAGCCCTGTGATGAGCATTGAATGCTGCAGAGCAGGTTATTAGTCACGAAAAAGGAAGCTTTTCTCAAATGAGGGGAAGCAAACTGAGCAATGCCAGACTCCAGCATCCCTTAATTAAGCATCACTTAACTGTGCAAACTTGTGAGCAGAGCTTAGAGAAGGCCTCTGAACACCAGGAAGGTACTACTCAGCCTCACTTCCCAGAGGCACAAGCCTGCATCAACACTTGGTGATCTCTCAGGTAACATTTTAACCCTTTGGCAAATGTCACCTACATTTGACGGAGAAGTCCAGGTCACCAAAATATTAAGGTGGGATTCAGCCCATCCATCTCTACACATACCTGCAAGTGTGGATATTTATTCATGTCTGCACTACCTACCTAAGACTCCTTTTGCAACCAAAGGGAGTAAATAATTAAATGGTGCAATTCAGTAGCCTCAAGTAGCCTCTAAAATCAGTCTGCTCTGAGTTACACCCTAGAGCTGCCCGTTTCTCTTCTCCACACAAGGAAGAATTTGTTGGTTTCAAAGCAGTAACTTTTCATCAAAGAGCACAAACAAGCTGTCTGGAGGAGTAGAGGTAGCCCTGGCCTGGGCAGGAGTCTGGCAGAGGGGACAGGAGCACACAGCTGTGGACAGTCATCCCAGGAGCATTGCCTGCAGAGTATTAAGTGATTCTGCACTGCAAGACACAATCCCAGATCCCAAACTGTTCCAGGCCAGCACAAGCACAATCTTCCCCAAGCCAAGATAGAGCAGGCAAGTTTGGTCATAGGGCTTTTTTTTTTTTTTTTTTTTTTTTTTTTTTTTTTACAGGAGTAATTTATGCTGAATTACTCAAAAAAAGCTCCACTGTCCCCGAAAACATTCATCCTACAATTCACCTCAAGCTCATTCCTTTTCTCCACAGCAATACCCCAGGTCCATCCTTGGTTTGTAGTTCCTAAGAGAAAGCAAACACCTGTTTGAGCCTTTCTGTATGTGCATTGAAAAGATAATCTTATGTCATATTTCCACTGACTGTGGCTGTACTGGCTTTACTGAGTTCCCATTATGTGAGCAAGTCCAAGCTGCTCCAAAGGAGCACGAGCAAGTGCAGGGGAAGGATAGGGAAGAAAGAAAACTGAAGGGGGGAATCCAGGTACAGGCACAAAGCATGGCATAAGGCAGGACAAGTTAGTCCTTAAACTTAGTTAGTCTGCCCTTTCCTTGCCACACAGCATCTTGCAAGGCAGCCAGGAGATAGCTCAAAACCCACTCATAGACCTTTACAGATGGGACAGAGCAGGAGAAGGAAGGCCACTGACCAGGCTTTCAAGGCAAACTGGTAGTGCCTTCAATACAGAAAGCTTCTGGATCCATACACACCTTAATTTTCCTAGAGCAAAGTTAAATACTCCCAGATGAAAGAATACTTTCCAAGATGCCCAACATTCCAAACCAGAAACCAGGCCAATACTTCATATTACACGCATGGCTCCCCTTATTTGCTTCAGACCAACTTGAACCTCCTTGGCTTTCTTGTAGCCTACCTCTCACTGCTCCGTACTCTTGATATGACCACATCACCCAGATGACATTGACATGGGGGTAACTCCATCATCTTCCATACTCCCAAACCCCGCATCGACATTTCTTACCACATTAAATACAAATGGGTCCATTGTGGAAAAGCCCAGCTGCTTGGGTCTGAGGTGATTTTAAAAGAAGAGTGAAGGTCTTTGCAAAAGGTATGGGAAAGGGCAGTTCAGCTTTTCCCCCACCACCGTCTTCCTTTGGAAACAAGAAAATAATCAGCAGGCAAGGAAAGCCCTGCAGAGGATGGAGCAAGCATCTTCAGAGTCCTCCAAGTCCAAGTGTCCCTCCAGATACAATTGCTCTATTTCAAGCTTGACTTCCAAATTACAGAGCCAACCTTCCTGTCTCTTGCCTTTTGCCACATCTGCCAGCAACACATCCTTCCCCTCCCTATACCTTCACTTATCTCTTCAACAACACCTCAGCTTCCATGTTAACTCTCACCTGTCATCTCCTTCCATTTCCCTTAATCTTTAAATCCTTCCAGTGTATCAGTGCTGTGATACGAGCCCTTTCAAGAAAATACCACAGTCTTAACATGGTATTCACACATGTCCTCTCTTCCTTAACATGATTTGTGTACTGCTAAACGCGCACCTTCTTCTTTAAGAAGAGAGCAGCAGATGAGGATGAGGGTCTTACACATCCTCAGAGGCTATCATTGCTTGCGTTTACAGCTTGCATGAGTGCTATTTTGGTGCAGCAGGAGAACCCAACACTAACACCAAGTGTATCTTTTGGCTTTCGGGTTGTCAGTACTGCAACAGGCAGCACAAACACACTCAGTAAACCAGCACTTTCAAACAGCTCAAGCAATCTACAGTCTTAGACAAAATAATCTACAGCTCTTTCTGCCCTTCAGCCATTCTTTTGCAAACACCCAGTTCCTGCTCATACACCTCCAAAGGACATGCCTTGCCTCTTGCTCCTGCAGCCGTTTTCCCAGTCAGGCCCATCTGCTGACCAAAGTCACCCCTCAGGGCATCCAATCGTCCTGTTAACAGTTCATAGGCAAGTGGCTTCTCATTTTCCAAGAGTATTTTCACGTGAATAGGAGTTTAAAGTTCAGCATCTCTCCCCTGTAATCTCATTACCCTCTGAAATCTGAGTCCACATTGACACAGAGAGATAACAGCAAGAAGGTAGCAAAGATCTGGATTCAGTGTTTCTAAGTTTAACAGTGTTGTGAGCAAGGAGGATGATAGGGTCGAGGTAAAATGAACAACAATGGAAAGCCAGGTAATTTCAACAGGGCAGCTACCTCTCTGTTCTGCCAGGGACATATTTACCTGCAACAGGTAGCTCTTGTGAACTTTCTATTTAAACTTCTCTACTTCGTGTCTGTCCCTTCTCTCATTAGCGGAGGTTGTAGTTTCTCTTTAAGACAAGGTAGATAATCAGAACGAGAAATAGGCAAACAAAGATTGCTAGAAAAAAGGATTATCTCTCCTTATCCAGGATTAAAAAAGATTTTTTACATCTTCTTTCCTGCCCAGAGTCCTTGGCACAACAGTAAAAAACAGTGAAGCAAACCCTACACACCTGTATTTGCCAATTCCAGGCATGTGACAGCATGTGGGTGCAGCAGCAATGCCAGCCCAGCTGTAGTGTTTAACTACTACATTCATTCACATCCTAGCTGCATTTATGAATATTGGGAGATCCTCAGTTTAGATTTAACTGGTTTTCTCGAAGGCATGTCTTTTCGGGAAGGCAAGGAATGACAGGCTGTCCCACGAGGGCTAGAAAACACGAGGACCAAAATCTTGCCAGTTGAATGCCTATTTCCAACACACACAAACGCATGCAAGAGAAGTAAGATTTATCCAGCCTGATATAGGTTAAATATGCATTAAGCCTAGTAAATACTTAGAAAAGTTTATAAAAGGTAGGACGTACAAACCAATCCCTTACAAGAGAAGCCAGCTCCCATCAGTCACTACTGCCTCATTGACAAGATGTTTTGTGTTCTGCCTGTGATCTACATGGCGAAGACACTTCATTAGCAGGTTAACCCTGTGTAGACAGCATCCTCCCTGCTATGCTTCTCACTGTGTGAGGCTGACCCACACCAACCACGTACTCAGTCACACAGTCACACAGATCTCAGAGCGTATCCTCACCAAGGACTGTAGATACCATATTGTTCCCTACACAGACAAAGGGAATAAAGCCAGTCCCATATCCCCTGTTTTTCAATCAGTGCTTTTTTGTAGGAAGCAAAATCACAAAACAGCAACTTCTGAAATCTGAAAAGAAGTGAAGTAGTGAGCCTTTGGGTAACAGAGTGAAATTCATCTTCAAACCTTTCTTTACTTTGGGAAGCTGTACTACACAGAGAAAGATCCAAGAGCACTGAGACACTGGAGTCTGAGAGCAACGTACACGGTATCTCCATCTAGAGATGGAGGAAGGAGTAGCTGGAGAATTACAAACTGGTAAGCCTGGCTTGCATGCCCAAGTAAGCTCAAGAAAAAGTTATGAGGGTATTGAGGATTTCTAAAACGTGAGTTTTTCAAAACTATCTATTTTCCTTTCTGGCAGAACATTTAACATAATGTATAGGCAATTTTGCAAATAATTGGGTATTTTTTGTATTAAATAAGGTATCCGCACACACTTCCTATGTTTTGGGGTTTTTTTTAATTAAAGGTTAGGACACTTGACTTGCCTCCAAATATCCTACCTTCACTTTCCTCTCCAGATGGGGTAAACAGGAAATCTTGCATAATTGTCAACATTCCTTATACCAGTTTGGCATTGACATGGTGCCAAAGGAGCATTTAACACCTTTGCTCTTAAAACACCCCAGCAGCTTAATTGCACTTGGAATTATGACTAGGAAAAAAACAACAGCCCAGCTGTTGAGCAAACATTAGAATGAATAGAACGTCTCATTTCTCAATCAAGTTGTCTTTATGCTACTCTATGGAATCACCTTGCTTTCAGAACAAGGTTGGAGCGAAGCAGAGCAATGAGCCAAGAGTATTTGTTCTGTTTTACCAATGATTTGGCCAAGTAGCAGAGAAGCAAAGAAATCAGCCCAGCTTGGTTCTTTCAAAACCATGCTATGTAGAATCCCTGGCCAGGAGAAGGATGCTTTGGTCTGGAGAAAACAGTCAGTTCTAGGGGGAATCTGCATACAATGCCACAGAAACTGTGTAACATTTCTGTGTGGCTAACCACAGTTTTTCTGCTCTTTCATGCGTGGGCTATTGTGGGAAACTATCCTCATGAGGCATTGAATACTTACTTCCTGGTGTCTGAGAGCTAACTCAAGGCTTTCAACAGCAGTGGTGGAAAGGCCAAATACCTCAGAGAAAGACACCGAAACACCAAAGAACACACTTTGGGGAAGTCCCACAGCAGAGGAGCAGTCCAGATCATCACTTACTTAAAATGTTTATTAACATCTGCCATATCATCGCTGGTACATCACTGTAACATGAAAAGACAAACCACAAGTCAGATTCTGCTACAGGAATCACCCAGTCTTGAAAATCCAGAGCTTGTCAATCAGAAAGTTCAACAAAACTAAGCTCGAGCTTGAAGAGGTCTATGGGAAGTCACAAAAGCTATCCAGGCGTAACACCGGTTGACTTTACCTCTCTAACATATTGCATCAAAACTCAGGCCCACAGGAGAAGGAATATCTTCAAATCCAAACAGGAATGCTCTCAAATGTGGATTTAGAAATCCTCACACAGATAAATTCTGCAGTTCATTGGACTTCTCCTTGTCAGAGTTACTACAAGACGCAAGCATTTCTTCTTTGTTATTTAACATCAGCGTTCAAGCAGCATAGAAATTCTGTGGGATCCCTCTCACACCCAGGCCTGTTATCTGTTTGAAAAAATTAAAGAAAGGAAACAGAAAAGTCTCCAACTGAGTACAATGAAAACCTTCAAATGTTTTACAACAAATACTGTAACAGTCTGCTCCTACCTGGAGGTTCCCCTGGCTCAATAGAAGACTAAAAACATTAAATGGAGTTCTTCAGAACTCATTAAGGTCTTTAAGATAATCAAGTACCACCCAATAATTTTGCTATTTTACACATTATCTGTGGCCCTTATGTATGGTCTTTATGTCCATAAAGGAGTCATAGTAACTTCTAATGTGCTTTGCCCATGGAAGGTATCTGAGTTTGGAAAATACCGATTCCCTTCTAGAACTGGAGAACTGAGGAGGAGATAAAAAAAGACAAGGCTCATTTAATTCTCCTGGTGTCCCAAACTCTGCTTCTTGAGAAATCTATTAGTTCTCAGCCATGAAAATCTGCTCCAAGCACTGCTTTAAACCAGAAAGTCCCAGATTTAAGACTAGATCTCCATCCCTCCTGGAACATGTTTTCACCCTATAGCCAAACTGGCTGCAGTCAGCTTTCAGGGAATAATGGCAACTGATGATTAAGAGCTGCATTTTACACTCCTGATGTACTTTTGATAATTTTTTTGCAAAATGAAGAGACAACCAAGTTTCAGATTTAAGACCAGAAATGGACAAAAATGTGTATTATCAGTTTCTCAAAATGTAGCAACCACTTTTAGCATAATAAAAAAATCTCCAAAATTTTGGGATTGGGATGCAAAATTTTGCCCTTGTGAATTTAACCATTAAATGTTTAAAGGTGCTATCTGTGCTGTAAACATTGTATTTAGATTTCCTGGCACAATTAAAAACTGAGAACTAAGGGAGTGAAATTTTCAGAACTGATGAAAATAAAGTAAGAGATAGGAGCCAGTCCCAGTTCCTTACAGTGTATTACAGACTATGCTATACTGGGCAGATCCAGATCCACTAGCTGCCTTCAGATCCCAACCAGCCACCGACTTTGGCTAAGCAACATTCCAATCTTCCTTCCAAATGCATGAGCAGCTGTGCAAAAGCAGCTGTACCCAGCTACAGGACAAGCAACACATCTGAACCAGCAAATCAGGTGAGCAGGATAAGCAAAGGCAGTCGGGGCACCTCACCCTCAGAACACAAGGCTTGGCAGGTCTGAGATACAGAAAGAAGATCTGCTGACCTTGAAAATCTCTCCTGCATGAGGTTCCCTGGCTAAGGTGGCCTCATCCAGTCCATCATATGCAGAAGTCACGTACATTTCTGAGTAGTCTTTTCCACCAAAGCAGCAAGAAGTGATCCTTGGGGTAGGCAGCCTCACAGTTTGGATTCTTTTTCCTGGGAAAAATGCACATTTGTTTCCTTACGCCATATAAATATTAATGCATGCATAGCACAGATGTGGCATTCACTCAGAAGGAATCTCTTCTTCAGGCAGAGGCCATATCCTAAAGGATAGCTTGTTGGGAAATCAAATTCTTTCATCTGCCTCATCTCTAACTATTTTCCACCCTCTTCCCTATGTCTGTGAGGCTTTGTTTCCTTTCCTCATAATGAGGTAATACACTATGTAAAGCCAGGAAGAGCAGAGACACCTGGCCTGGCATGGTTGTCATTCCCTAACAGTTTCCCAGCTAAACATTTCAGCGCTGAATTCTTTCTTTTAATTAAATTTAATTAAATTTTAAATTACATATAATTAAGAATTGCAGGTTTATAATACTTCTCACAACAGAGATGCAGTGTATTTTTTAATTTTCCTTCAGTGTACTATTAAGAAGTGGATGTGCTACATCAGCAGGCTCCTTGTGGGAGCAAGGGTACTTGACAGTGGGAGGCAGCACAGGGAGCTGTGCTCTCCATGTGATCAGGGTCTGGACCACTGATGCTCGTGGTAACACATGAAGCAAAAACAGGCAATAAATAACACCTTCTTGTCTCACCTTCAAATCATTCCTCCTTGCTCTCATATTTGTGGCACACAGGTGACACTTGATTCACATGTACTGATGGATGCCTTACCTGTCTCTGGGTCTATACGAATGACTCTCCCGCCATCAATACAGGCCACCCAGAGCTTCCCTTCTGCATCTATGCACATCCCATCTGGCATTTGCTCCTCCTTTTCTAGATGGTACAAAAGTCTGGGGCAGGCTGCAAGGAAAGTTACAAAGCCAGCGTTATGTGGGGTACTACCAGTTTTGCATCAGATCCCAGTCTAACATCTTCCACACTCTTGCAAACAGGTAAGTTCATTTTCTGTGAGAAAGATGTGCTGCAAAATGTATATCATATATGCATTTAGCAAATGTGTTAGAAGCCTAACTTAGCCTGGCAGAAACAAGTGCCCAGTACAACCACTGCAGTTTGGAATTGTACTGGATTAACACTCCTATTTTACCAAGGGAAGAGAACAAAATACCCCTGTCCTTATTGTTAACCTACTAGCTGCCCACCATAACACCACTGCTGCAAGTGCAAGAACTTCTGGTCTTTCCTTTCTCATGTCAGCCCAGGTGTCTTTTTATGAGCAACACATCACATAAATAATGACTTAGGTTTAAAGGGAGGTGATAAGTAATCTCTGCCAGCTAAAGATCAAGAACCTTACCTTTTAATGGCCAGCCAAGCTACCAGTTTTGGTTAAGCCTGGACACCAACTGCTAATGGTCTAGGTTGCAGTGCAGATTGGTTGGTGGGCACATGAAGCGCTGCCCGTAGGCAGCAGCCTGCCTGCTCTGATCCAGTGCCTTATGGCATTTACATCACCCAAAAATAGACAGTCATTGGCTTAAAGCCAAGGCTAGGAAGTTCAAATTCATTACATTTGTGTATTGGGATCGGGAGTGTGAGGAAAGGAAGTCACATCACATCTTCTTTAGAAACCTTATATCATAAAATCTGTAAAGATAGTTTTTCTCTGCAAAATGAGATCTGAGAGAATGTAATTATTTTGTGTGATTTTCACCCATGATTATATAAAGTCCACACTCATCAGAGCACAAAGGTAGTTCTGCAATTTAAACTCCCGTAAAGTACAACTGGTTGATACAGCACAAAAGTATTTCACAGAGTTTTCAAATGAGGTTACATCAATTTTGCTTGCACTTAAATTTTCTTCTTTGCAGATGTAATCATAGAATGTTTTGGGTTGGAAAGGAAACTTACAGGCCATCTGGTTCCAACCCCCTGCCATGGACAAGGCTACCTTCCACTAGACCAGGTTGCTCAAAGTCCCCTCCAGCCTGGCCTTGAACACTGCCAGGGATGGGGCAGACACAGCTTCTCTGGGCAACTTCTGCCAGGACC
>JBCJKH010050810.1:43863-60154 GCA_039877255.1 Loriculus beryllinus | reverse complement strand
ACTCCAGGTGAGGTCTCACGAGAGCAGAGTAGAGGGGCAGGATCACCTCCTTCGACCTGCTGGTCACGCTCCTTTTGCTGCAGCCCAGGATACGGTTGCTTTCTGGGCTGCAAGTGCACACTGCAGCTGGCTCATGTTCATTTTCATTTTATGGTGTTATACACCTTCAATCTTAACAACAAACTTCCTGATTAGTCTTTTAATATCCATTGCAAATAAATAAATTTTATACTCTAAAAGAAACACATGCAGAACTTACTCTTTTAAATGTAATACAATAGACCACCAACCAGTAAATAGCACAGAACGGGTTTTTAAAAGTTAAAATTTTGAACAAAGAAGAATTCTTACGTTCCCTACCTGTATCACTCTGATAAGCAGGAAAAGATTCCACCTGACATTATGTAGCTAAATGTCAGGTTTCAATTGCTCTTACTTCAGATTTCTGGAGCCAATAAATAAACTCAAAGAGGGCCCACTTGCCATTACCATTCCATTTGCTTTTTTTGGTGAAAAGTAATTTGTTAGGGTATGTTATTTATTTAGTGGGGTACTCTAGTCTTTAGAATTTCCCAAAGACACATGAAATTTCTGCTTAGATGAAATCCGCACCATGTCTGTGGTAGTTAGTGAGTGTTATATTGATTCAGCTTTCATTTCTAATCAATGGAAGCTCACTGGAGAAGTTGTGCCAAAACAATATTAATTCCCCCATCATGCACACTGTCAGAAGACCATGTTTATACTTTGCCCTCTAATTGTGCCTGCAGGCTGCCCCTGAAGCAGCCCTGAGGGTGGGCTGGAAGAGAAATCACACAGAAGCTTGAGTAGACAGGGGAAGAAACAGCTCTTTAAATTGTCATCACTAAATGTGTCAGCCAGCAGAATCCTTGCCAGTGCAAAGTCAGGCAAGTTGCAGGAAGCAAAAAGTAAGATACTGCCTAGGCCTCTTTGTAAAATCTTAGATATCTTCAAGACTGCGTGCTTTCTGGTTTCTTTATCCCTTTTGTTTCTAGGACCATGAATAAGAATCATGCTATTTAGAATAAGAAAATAAGAAACAAATACCATTTGTAACAACAGAAAAGGAAGAAGGATTTGAAAATACTTTGGCTAGTTAGGAGTCTCCTATTGTGCTCCTGTCATTACAGAAACAAAAGTAAAATAACTAGAAAGACCTGGGGCCACTCAGACATGAAAATGATTGTATATGTTCTTAATGATTTTCCTTTACGGATTACATGAGAATACTAAAGATGCATCAATAGCCATAAAACATAGCTCCATTTTTCCAACCAGCAAGGGCAGTTTTGCAAAATGACTCTTTTGACCAGGTTTAGATGTAGGACAAAAATCTAATTTCATCTTGGCAAAAACATCCTCACAAGTAGAGCAAGATTTTTAGAACAGACAACAATACTGATGTGGGACAGGCTATCAATTTTTCTGTTTTAGTCTATGCTGGTTGCAACTAAATTATAAGAGACCTTTAAAAGTATGCTTATTGTATTAAGTGATTTTTGGAAGCCATTAGTAAAAACTGTTTTCCCAAAGTAGCAAGTAATATTTTCAGAGAGTTTTTTTCTCTTCTGGTTTTTATTTAAAAAGAAATATTCATATAAAAATTTCTGTTGCTTAGAAGTACATTTTTTCCACATAGATTTTGATTTAAAGTCAGGAAAAATCAGCAGCAGCAGCTGATAAATCCCTGTGTGCATATTTTTTTATGCAAATATCTATAGTAATCAATGGGGAAAAGTGATAAAAAAAATGTATGCTCTAGAAACGGAATTATTTCTGTGTAAATTTTTTTCAGAATGTCCCATAAGAAGACATTAGTTTTCAAAAGGTAAGTTGAAAATGCAATTCTTAATATAAAAAAGTAAAATAAAAATCTATGACAAGTTTTTCACAATATATTTATGAAAGGCCAAGAAGTAAAGATTAAATGCTGCACGCACGGTCAACTTTGGAAACAGTTTCCATTAATTAAATATGTGGACAATTCTAGCTATTATGTTGAAAATATGCCTCTGTGAGAGCATCTAGCCTAGCACGCTCTGTCATCTAGTCCTCAGGTTGCTGTCAGGGAAAGCAGCTACTCCATCACCCAACTACATACCCAAACCCAGCTAAGCTAGCTGTTTTTATCACTCTTCCACCATAATACAAATTTGCCCTTTCCCATTATTCCCGTCAAACTTGTGAGCTGCCTGGTTTCCACTTTAGCTCCCTAGAAGGCGCACCATAGACATACAGTGAACAAGGAAATGAAGCTAGAGTTAGCTACAGATGCACAATAGATTGCCATAATGGATTACACATGCTTGGATCACTACTTTTTACTCAGAAAGATAAAGCTGCCAAGTCATTCAAAGACAAATTGCCAGAAAACAGTCCAACTTCGGCTATCTTAACCTTCTTCGTTTAGCCATTCATGCTTAAGACACCTGCAGCTTAACACACATAAAAGGTCAAACTTTTCCTGCATGGTCTGCTCTCCAATTTACTCCCTTCTACCCACTCTGCCCCTTGAGATTATTTTTCAAATTATTTCATGTCATCCTTTCTTTTTTTTTTAATCCATTCCATTTGAGGCATTTTTCTTTAGATGCAAACACAACTTCCACCTTTGCCTTAGGCTTGATGGAGCAGTTCCAGATTATGATGGATACACAGGCAGTGGTTTTCGTTTCCACAACAGCTTTAAGCCTATCAATCAGCTATATACTATTTCACCCAAATACAAGGAAATCATGAATCGAAGGCAATCCTCTCTGTCAAGAGTCAAAAAAATGACAATTCAAAACAAAACTGCATTTGCTCCTCCTTTACCTAGATGCCTTTCCTGTACCACTGCAGAGCTCACCTGCAGTCTGACTTCGTCCCTCATCCCCCTCCAGCAGATAGGTGCTGAGTAAATAGGAGGCTAAAGAAAATTCATAAAACTTGAGTTTCTCCTCTCACAATGACATTTTGGCTGATAGAGGACCTACACAGACAAACAGCCCTTAGGTTATCCACAAATACATGGTGAGCTGTATCTTTCTGATCTTAATTCCCAAGGATAAAAATCTAGCTCTATGTTCAAGTTAATGTGTTGAAAATTTCTTAATATCAGCATTAACTCCTAAACTGTTGTCATGATTTTGCCACACAACCATTCCCTCACTTCCCCTCAGTGGGACGGGGGAGAGAACTGAAAAAAAGATCAGAATGCTGGGTTGAGATAAAGATACTTTAATAGGACAGGAAAAGGAGGGGAAATAAATAATAATAAAAGGGGGAATAATTATAAAAGAATACACAAAATAAAAGAATATGCAATATACAATGCAATTGATCACCAACCACTGACTGATGCCCAGTCAGTCCCCAAGCAGAGGGCCACCACCTCCTGGCCAACTCCCCACAGTTTTATTGTTTAGCCTGAAGCCATGGTATGGGATATCCCTTTGGTCAGTTGGGATCAGCTGTTGTGGCTATGTCCCCTGACAGCTTCTACTATCTCCCGACAGCTTCTACTGTCCCCCAGCCTCCTCACTGGTGGGTAGTAATAGCTGAAAAGTCCTTGACTTAGTGTAAGCATGACTCAGCAACAATTAAAACATCAGTGTATTACCAATATTATTCTCATACTAAATCTAACCCAAAACACTGTACCAGCTACTAGACAGAAAATTAACTCTAACCCAGCTGAAACAAGGACACTGTATTGAAAGTTTCCTTAGATCATTGTCCCGAATTGATCGCTAATCAGGTCAGGGTAAGGTCAGATTCATATCCTTGACTGCCCTTTGGGCAAAAAGTAGATAAGTACAAGCCAGCTCACCTCAGTCCACCTCCAGTATTAATAAAACACTTTAATTTTGTAGTAATTTCAGGATGTATTCAGCTGAAATATACCCACACACTTTTCAAATAAATACTTAGAAAACTATAGATTCTTTTAAAAGAAAGATTTTGGGCAGAAAATCAGTTTGGGAAGATCAGTTCAATATCAGGAGGGAGGTAACCAACACTGGGCACGAATAACCTCCTGTTTTGACTTCTTGAATGCACTTGTCACACTAAAAAATAAGAAAATCAAAATATTTGTAAAATTCTTGGACAAAACCCAAAAGTAATAAGCAAACACATAGTAATGACGATGGAATCTTTATCAGGGACTTTAATCGGCACATTGTTTTATTGAGATATGACGCTTTCATCAAATTATCAGTTTTAGTTTGTACATAAAGATCGTTGTTATTAAAAAAAAAAAGATTTTTCTGTTCAACGAAACTTTCAGATTTTGAAACGTTTTGTATCCAAAATTGGGTGAGGAAACAGCTTTAATGACACTCATTTCCAAAGCTGCTTAGGACAGTTAAACTACTTTATTTAAAATATATGCAGCTGGGTTTGACTGTTTTAATGTAATTCCTGATAATTTTTCTCTTCAAAGGGAAAAATAAAAATTGAAATTAAAACCAAAAGTTAGTTTAACATGGTTTGAGTATAAAACACCTCTGTGAAGAGCTATTGACAAATTTAATATCATAATTTTGACCACTATATCTTGGACCAAATAGTATTTTCTGATGAAAAGTTGAATATTAACAAATTTTCTAATGGCTTTGAGGATCAGAAATTGGATGAAAGAGCATGGAAGTAGAAAAAAGATGTACAAATTGTCATTCAGTTGACGTTCAGACAGTGTAATTTACATGTAAAGGAGACAGAAGGAAGTCATTAAAGGGAAAGCAAATTATGGGATAGTGTAAGTCAAAATCTGTTCCCTTAGAACTTTAATTAGCTAGCCTCATCATTGCTTTTCTCTTGTAGGCATTTCTGCCCCATCTCATTCAATCCATACCAGCTTAGTGCAGCTCCTAAATTCAGGGATAAATTATATGTTTTAATAAATACCCCCATTCTCTGACAGGCTCAGTCTATAGCTTGTCACTCTTTATGATGTTGCCAAAGTTAGGCCAGTTTTGATGCAAGAGTCACTTACCACAGCTCTTTATTTATCTGTCTTGGAAGCACAATCTGAGGCAAGCTTCTTACGTTTTGTGGAACTGCAGTGAAAATTTTGCAGCAGCAAATATTTATTTTTAAGGATTATTTTATTTGATTAACTACAGCAGTGCACAGCATGATTTATATGAAGTGTCTGTTATAACATTTATTTCGTAGAGCCCGTGGCACTTCAGTTTTCAATGTACCATAGGCTGTTATTTGTAGGTTTGACTTAGTTCATTCATATGTGCAGGACAGTCCATGTTCCTCAGCAATCATCCTATGATATCTTTAAGGTCTGGAAAGCATCACTAGATCAGTTTATAGATGATTTATATTTTCAAGTCTGTCACCACAACAACAAGGTCTAGGATGTTCTTTATTTATCTGTCAACTGAAAGTTGAGATTCTTCAACACTGTTCCTGGGCTGATGCATTGTATTCCACTGCATTTGGAACTGATGGTGTGCAGAAGTTTTTCAAAAGACGGTATTATCTTCAGCCCTGATCTTTGTGGCTATCTTCTCTATCATTATCAATTCTTCTACATCATTTTTGACTACCAGATCTGGATACATTTTGTTTTACTGATTTTACTAGTGCTATAAAACACGCCATACTCCTACTCCTACTCATGACTCCTGCAACCACATAGCCATTGGCTTGCTCAGACAGCTCACTGTAAGGAATTCGGAATGGCTCAGTTTTCTGCTCAAATCATGAACCTTTCTGAAGTCACCCCTTGCCAGGAAACAGAGTTTCATCCTGTGCATGCAATTTTATTCTTAAATACATAGATTAGCACTTAAAGTCCATTTTGTTTGAAATGGTCAAAGCTGCAGCAGGATGAACCAGTGTGCAAGTGTGGCCAGTGCATCCTCCCCAGGCTGGGCAGGGGATGGAGCTTCTTCCTACACAGCAGATTCTGCCTCAAGGGCAAGTCCCAGTCACCAAAACCAGCATCAGCCCTAAGGTGAGGACAGGGATGCTGGAACAGGTCTCACAATGTATGGCAGCAGTTTCCCATTTAGGAAGTATTAATAACACATAGGCGAAAAAAAGACTGTAGAAGACAAATAATGAATTAAGCAATAAACCTCCTGTCATCTTCCTTTTTATTTCTTGCTGCCATTCTCTCAAGTAATCTATCAAATCACAGTAAAAACATTTGGGTCTAGTGATCATCACACATTATCATTTTCTCTACTACAGTAACAATTAAGAGAGCAGTTTTCATATTCTCACATATGAAGAATGTTTCCACTTTTTTCAAATCAACAGAAGAAATATTAGTTTTGTGAACTGCTTATAAGTTACAACCTGTTAACTGTTGCTGTGACTTTTTGGCAAGTCACTTAATTTTCCCTTCTCATTTTTTTAATAACTTATCTTTCTCTTACAGAGTTTGATGCAAAGACCAAACAGAAATGTTTGAACAGCAATTTAAGTATGAGAGGAGATACCAGAAAAATTAGTGCATTTTCTGAATGAAAAAGACACTATTATATAATAAAATTATATTACTATAACTTTATAATATAAAGTACATATAATACAAATACTGTCAATTGAGTATTGGAGAAAATGAAACAGAATATTTTAACTTCTTTAAATTAAAACAATTTAAAGATTAGCATGATTTGTAAATAGGTTTGTAAATAGGTAAAAAATAAATTTTAAAAGTGTTGTTCAACTTTAAAATTACTAGCATTTTACTCTTAGTCCTTTAAGTGTCTTTTAATGTCTTTATTTTCAAACCATAGGCAGTTGTTGCAACTGTTATGAGATCTGAAATGAGCAATATTTGAATATAAACCAACTTTAATTTCTTCTGGTTTAAAGCACTACATTGGAAAAACCTTTAACAAAATTGAATTCATTAGCTTAGGTTGTAGCTACAATATAAACCGGCATACATTAAGTACTATAATCACCACGTCCTTGCAGTTACCTTTATGGGCACACTTACAATAAGGTAAATTTACAGCTCCATAGAAATTGCAGTCAACTCAAAACCTAGGCACACTTGCAACATTAATCTAAATTTAGAGCAAAATGATGTAAGAGCTGTCTTATCAGAGCCCTGTTGGAGAACAGGCATGGCTGGGGTAGGACCATGAGGCCAGGGTAATGTGGTGGTACTTGTGGTGCTGACAGGTCATCAGGAACATTGCTGGTTACTACCTGGTTGGAGAAGATGGGAGCTGGTGTGCTGTTTGTGTTGCTTTCTCAATGAAGCACTGTGGCAGAAGACCAGCCTGCATCCAGAGAGGGAGTGAGGAAGATCCTGTACCTTGCCCAATGGAGAAGGGAGGTGGAAAAAGAGCATGAGCTGGTCTGCTGCTTTCTTCGCCATGCTCAGCCTCAGACCCTATTGATTTATAATCACTCCACTACAGGAGAGGGAGAATAAAATCAGTCTTATCAGAAAAGAATCACTCAAAATTTAATTCCAACTGTAAAGACCAAATCATGGTATGTGTTAAATATGTGCAAACACTTGACGCTTTGGGATGGATTAGGTGTCCTAAAACTTCATTGCTTTGTCCGCAACATGTTAAATCACGTATATCACAATTTTTAAGTTGAAGATGTTTTAGCTATGCACACTATCGCCATGAGATGTTGAAGCTTGAGAAAAAACTGATTATTTTTAGTTACTTAAACATACAAGGTTGTTATAAGAAGTTTAGGGAGGGAATAAAGATGTAGGGAGAAAATGTTGAAAGGAAAAATAGGTGGAATCAGGCATAATTTGGAAACCTTTGCTCACAAGGGTACTATTGCTTAGACTATGAAAATGCTGTTTAAGTGGCTGTCATCCTCTCACATTGTCTTTATTCATTGTTTCTTCACCTCTTCTTGGTATATCTGATCTTTATTTCCCCTGCCCCACCCCCCCCCCTCCCCACTCCCAACCTATGCCTCTTCATGGCTTCTCACAACAGATACTTTATAGACAGTGCCACCGGTTTATTTGAATTTAAGGTAATGGAAGCAAATAACATTTTAGTGGCAGAGAAATGAGTCCAGAACACTTACAGCTTATGCTTTTATATATCGCTACACTGCAGTGTTAAAAATGATGGCCTGTAATTACTTTAAAATACAATTTCCACTTCAAAAATGTTAGAAAATGCTTTCCACTAGGTGAACTCTTAGCTCTTGACCTATGTTCTTGTGCACAGCTGTGAATAGCCATCTGGAAAGGTTGTACATATTGCTACACTTCCTGCATGTGCATATGATTACTGACACTAAGGAGTATATAGGAGTGACCTTTTAATGCTCCTATGCTAAGCAAAATACATTTCATTTTTAATTTAATAAGGAATAGGGTTTAATAACAATATGAGAATGAATTTGGGAAGGAATATAAAGTCTAAATGAGGAGAAATAGTTCACTGAAAACCATTTGGATAATATACAGTTTTATCAACTCTTGTAATTTTACTACTATGCAAATGAGGAATTTACATGGTGATTTGTTTTTTTGGAAAAAAATTATTTTCAGCACACAGCCTTAAAAACATACCTACAAGTCCTTATATTAATTTAATGAAAGTCTTTATATATGTCATTGCTACTCATTGTACAGGTATATGAAGTCATTTAAATACCTGTTTCCTTCTTATCCTTGTTTTTGGTGAATTTAAGACTGCATCAACAAAAAATGCTTTAAAATATTCCACTGAAAATATTAATTCTAGCACTCGAAAACATTCCATCCTCATAAAACCAGACTGCTAATAGGATCACAAAGTTCTGAATAAGAGCCAGAAATAAAACCAGACTAATCTAATAACTTCTTCATAAAAATTTTAAACAAAAGACAAATTAATTTAGTTAAATTAAGTGTGCTCATAAGCTAGGGTGAGAAACTTCTGAATGTTCCATTCACTTTGTTCAAGTAAACTAAGTGGAAATCACAGATATCACAAAATGTCCGAGGCTGGAAAGGACCACTTGATATCGCCTGGTCCAACCTCTCTGCTCAGAGCTGGATCACCTATACAAGGCTGTTCAAGGCTTTGTCCAGGTGGGTTTTGAGTATCTTCAAAGAGGGAAACTACATATCTTCTTTGGGAAAACTGTGCCAGCTACCTTCACAGTAAGAAAGTGTTTCCTGATTTTCAGATAGAACCTCCTTTGTTTCAGTTTGTGCCCATTGCCTCTGGTACTGTCACCAGGCATCATTGGAATAGTCTAGCTCCATCTCTGCATCCTTCAGGTATTTAAACACATTGATACGATCAGCTCATCTTTAATCTGTTTTCTACAGCTTGGTTCCTAAGAAATAGCTAAAAGGAAAATTCATCTGAGCAACCTGTGGACACATTTATTTGTACAAGATCTCAGCTGTTTGAGGGGTTGGGGCTTTTACGAAGCTGGAAAACAGCTGTTGTGGGAAAAACAGAATTTTGTACATACAGTTAGGAATGCAGGATACTCCTGGAGATGAACATTCAAGAACTGGGAGATTGTGGTATTTACTGAAACAAACAGCTATTTAGTGTCTGAAATTGCTCCTGAGTATATTTTGATTACAGTGTGAGATTGGTAATAAAGGAGGCCCTTGACAGAAAAAAGATTTGCAGTCAAATATTAATATAATTTGGAGTACCTCCCAAGCTAGAGCTGCTGGGTTTCTCATTGATAAACTTTTCTACTGGCTTGGGGAAAGAGTCAGAGTTGAGGTTGCTCTCTGCAAACAGGATGCCAAGTCCTGCTTCAGGCAGAAACAACAGTTCCCACACTGGTCAGTGACAGTCTCCCTTTTAGCCTCCAAAATGACCTTTGATTTTGATCCCAGAACTTTGCATTCTGCCATTTTTTCAACTCCATTTCTTCACTCCTGTAGGCATCGCCGGGGTGTGCTGCAATTCCATATGCTGGCACTACTTGCCAATTGAAGTATTACTAATACCAGTATCAGGTCTTCTAATGCTGGGAAAGGAAGTGGTCTTTTGCACTGTGTCTGTTTTATTGCACTGGTTTGTGGAGTTCAAGAGGAACTGGACCTGTAACCAAAAGACTTTTCTTAGTTTTAAAGGGGTTCTTAAACTTTATTCTGCTTTTCTGGATAGACACAGAAGACTTTTCTCTCCATTTCATGCCTTGTGATCACTGATGAGATTTGTGAACATAGTTAATACTTGCTATACCATTGCTAATTCCGCCAGCTGCATTACAAGTGTTTTAATAACTGCATGATTTTTTTTTTTGTTTGTTTGTTTGTTCAGGCCCACTTCTGGGGCCAATTATTTAATATTTTTTTTAAAAAATAAACACAGTGTTACTAAAAAAAGCTGTAAACAAGAAGCCAGATGCCCTTGAAGTCTTAATACTCTTCCCCAAACCGCATAATCTTAATTTCACAACTTTTAGAACAATCTGATAATTTTTGAATCTTTGGCACTGACAAGTCTTTCAGACCTTTGCAGTTCTCAAACCATAAAACAGTTCCCTCATTCATAATGTGAGTACAGTTCATAAAAAAATCCATTAGCATTAATGAGGTACTTAAAAAAAAAAAACAACACTACACTATAAGAAAATCTCTAAAAATTATATAGCTGTTTTTCTGCTACTAGTCACCCAGCCACTGTTAGGAGAAATTCATTAAGTTTCTTTTACAAAGCTAGAATCAGAGCACTGGAGAACAACTGAAGCTGAGCCTCATCCTCTATTCCTTCAGTATCATCCTTAAAAGAAAAAAGGGGAAGAAAAGGAAAAGGTTTGCACTCTTATCAGCTTTAGCAGTTTCTCTCAAAAAGTTGAGTGGTTTATCAAATATATTGTGCTGCTTCATCCATTCGACAGAGACAAATCTGTCTCTTACTTCTTAAACATTATTGCAAAACATTACATAGGAATAATATAAAAATTAAAGAACATGGCAGACCCACCATTTTGTGCTGTCTAATACAAAGTATACACTCTCAGTGTAGTTAGCAATTAAATGGCTGTCGGATGGTCCGCAAAATTAAAGTACCTTGATCCTCTGGATCACTTGTTTGTCTATATGTATCTCTATATGTAGCATGGTAAAGCTTATCAAGTTCATCCAGGTTACTAACAGACATAAAGGCAAGCACACAGGAAAACTATGGAATGGCTAGGGCAAAGTTTAGAGTCAACTGAAATTATTTTGCCTTTCAAAAAGAAGGCATGCATATCTAATAGTAAAATTAGGATAGTCTAGCAAAATGAAATATATATAGGAATATGTATACAGTCTCATACTAATCATGAATTTGTCTTGTAAAGGGTAAGTACTGTTGAAAGTACTTAAAAAAATTACTATCAACCACAGATAGAGGTTGCTGTCAAATAGAATATAACTAGCTGCGATTGAGATCTGGAGCAGTAATTGATATAAACATTGATATTAATGCTGAATTACTTACATGGAAGAATTCAGCACCTCATAAACCTTTTTCCATGCAAAGACTGACCTTTTAAGCTAAAGACAGAGTTGCCTGTCTCTTGCATAGGGACTCAGCATACCCATCACTGCTTTTTCCCCGGCTGTCAGAAAAAATCCCTTTTCATCCTTCTTCTATATCCTTTTTAGGAAGTTGCAGTTTATGATAACGATAAAACAATAACAAAATGGAATATTTCTTACGACTTTAGTTAGATCTTTAATCAATAAAATATATTTTTCTGAGTCCTGTCTGAATAGTTTGTGCTAGACATTGGCTGAGATCACTGCAAATCAGTATAAAATGATGACGACCAGCTCCTTTATAGAAAAAGCAATAAAGTGCTTTTGTGTTAGCTTTATGTTTTTATTGATAGATACCATACTGGAGAACACACACGTTACCATTATATATGAGAAAAAAACACGGCTGTTTCAACAGACAAAAAATAAAGTGCAGTTGATTCATCGGCTCCTTTAAGAGGACTGGCATCTGGACCACATACACTTCAAAGTTAAATGCTGTACTGAGATGTACTGCTTTGAAGTACAGCTGCTGATCCAGACAAATTTTGGAGCCGAAACCAGCATATGAATCTGCTGTACTCTGAAAGAAAAAAATAAAAAAAAAAGACTATTTCAGATGCCAGTTTTAGACTCATTTTAGAAAATTGCTGTCTGGATCGGCTGAACTTCAAAGCAGAACATAGCAGTGCAGCGCTTCCCTTTGAAGTGCAGCTAATCCAGATAGCGGGTTTTCTCTCCCCTCCTTTTTTTAAGTAGTTAAAATTGGCATCTGACCTTACCAGTATTTCTCTTTACCCTCTGCACATTCTTTTCCCCTTCTCCCTTATTTCTTCGTCTTTTGACCTTTCTGAAAAATACAGCAATACTCATTATCTTGTTAGCTCCTGCATTACCAAAGCTACTATAAAGAGGGTGGTTGTGGGAATAGCCTATACCAAGTCACATAATAGACAGTGGCCAATTACTGAACATGGTTTATCACAAAGTTTGTTAAAAAGTAATGTTTAATTTTATCATCCAAGAAAAATAAAGCTCAAAATAAATACCCTGTAACTGCTTGCATTCAGAGTATTCAAAACCACATTCCCAAGGTTCTGCTAACTCGCGTTAATGGTCATTATCCCTGGTTTAAAAAGTACCTGAGTTTAATAGCATCTCAACTTTAAGAAATTTTTTATGTGACAGATAGGTGCCTTCCACAGCCTGGTGAGGAAGGCCGTAAGAAAATGGGTTTACTGGGGAAGGAATGAGTTTACTACAAGCAGAGTTTATATGGCTTCTGGGAAGGGGAGCCAAGGGTAAAATTAATGCTCTCACCAGGACAGGACAAAAGGGGAGCTAAGACTTGGTCAGCTATGAGGACTTCCCTGCAGTGGAGCTGACCATGTTTTAAGGCATCTCTTCCTTACCCCAGTTGTTGTCAGTGCTATTTTGTAAGAGGCCAGGGAGAATGTAGCTCCCTCTGGAGAAGTGTATTAAAGTCAACAACTTACTCTCAGTAAAAGCAAGTCTGGAAATCTGCTTGTCATATTGAATATAATTATGGTGCTGGCTGCTCAAATAACCACCTGCTATAGAAAAGTCTTGAATAGACTAACAGCATTCTCTGTTACACTGGCCTGACAAAAAAGTTTTGATCTTGCTGAGAGGTACTGGATCCTGCCGACTTGTTTTTGCAGATGGTTTGTTAGATCCTCACAGGAGTAAACCTCTGAGGAGAAAGAAGTAGGCTGAACAGTCCTCAGGGCAAACCATGAGGAACAGGAACATCTGGTTTTATAAGTAAAAAACTAATCTTGGGAAAAAAAAAAAAAAAGAAAGAAAAAAGGCTAAGCTCTAGCGTGGGACAGTGTTTGTTGATTGTATTTGGAAGAGTCTTATATTTCCTGAGTATCTTAAGTTCTGCCAAAGCAACATCACTTTGCACACAGAATGTGGAAGCAGGGTCTGGAGTGCATGGAGAGACCTGCTCAAGCCACATGCACAAGTCAGGAACGGCTTTGCCTAACCCCTCTGGACTCAGATCTCTGAAATAAGCATCCTTTCCTCACCTCACAGGTCATGGGTGAAGGCAACTGATGTTTGTGAGGCTTGATACAGAAGCCCAGTAATTGTTACTTCTCTCCTCCTAGCAGAGAGGGAAGGAAGTAGGATTCATGTTCTTACATAAAAGAAAAAAGTAACTGCGTATTTTAGGACTGAAGCCAAGTGAATGAAAAACTATCATGCATTTTAACGTTGTCAGAATCTATAACTGCAAATAATCCAGATGAATGTTAGAGGAGCACCCTTCATTCTGACAATTCCTAACTTCTGACTGACTGCCACTCCCAAGATCTCTTAGCAATGTACATGTAAAGAATGCTCCCATTTGACACTAAATTAAAAGACAAATAATGAAGACATGCTGCCCTCTGTTAAAACTGCAAAGACAAAGCATTCTAGTACAGCAGGACAATTTAATGACAGCATCTCTCACTTGCTGAGAAATAACTCTGCAGAGAGCAAGGACTGGACAATGACCAGCATTTTATTTACACAGGTCATGAGACATGTCACTTGGGTGATCTGTTCTTGTCAGGCAGTCCTTAATTAGAAAATTCCTAGAGAGCTCCTGCTCCCGCTACATGATTATTAAAATCTAAAGACAAAAGGAGTTAGTAGAAAAGCCTGAGGAATGGATGGAGAACTCAGGTTACACTGGAAGGCAGGAGTCAGCTGCTGCTAACATAGGGAGAGGCACTCAGGATGGGATGCTGGATTTTGAATGAAAAACTCTCGGTGCTGTTATTAGTGAGTATTTTTAGCATTAAAATATATCTAATTGGATACATATAAATATTTTAAGCTTATCTAAAAGACATTTTATGGTTTGCTTACAGTAACACTCCTAAGCTTAATGTAAAATTTGCTATAAAATATTCATCAGCCTTTTTATAACTTGTCTTAAAAACAATTTAAAATCTTTCTTACTTTTTTTTTTATTATTATTTTTAAGTCCATGTACCTTAGACCTCAGATAAAGGGAACAAGGTTTTGCAATTTTAATTGAAATTATTTTTCGGAGGTTTTGATGAACTTAGTATGGAGGACAGAGAAAGGAATTTCCTCAGCTTCTAACTCCCTCCATTTCTGGAATTCTTTAATTTTAGCTTTCATAGACTTCTTAGAGACCAGGCTAAGACCTATGTTTAAGATCAAGTTTAGCATCACACAGTGAGCACCATCTATCTCCTCTACTGGGGATATGGGGACAGGATTGTAATCATGCATTTGCTAAAAGATAGCCTCATTCCAGCAGGCATTCATGATTTCAATCATCTGTGATCAAGAACTGCACTGCATGCTGATTTTGAAGTATCTCTCAGATACTTTAAAAACTATAACCATAACCAGTTTTATATGCATTAAAAAATACTGTAAATGTCACTAATCTGTAGCCTGTCTGCTTTGTAGCTGGTGTGGCTGGGACTGAATTTCTATTTGTTTATTGATACCTTCCACTGGTATGAAGATGAAGATGCTTACATTTATACAAGGATTATGCTGGGAGTAAGTGCAAGTTTGATTGTTAAAGGGCTCCACAAGAAGAATGTATGCATAGTCTGATTTTATTGACATCCTTCATAACTATATTTTTGATACTTCAATAGTAATATTCTCCTACAGGAGTATTATGTTAATATAGTATTCTCTTTATTTTTCTCTTCCTATACCAAGCTTGTAATTTAATTTCTTTATACTGTTATATCTACAGTCAACCCTGGCTTGGGCAAGAGCTTCTGCAACGTGCCTTAATTTTAACTGCATGCTAATCCTGCTACCCGTCAGTAGAAACCTTATTTCATTCTTAAGAGGAGCAAGCATTGTAAGTATCATTTCTTAAATAGCCACATTATTCTCCCTTTTTTATTCCCATAGTTCAGCAGTATTATCCATATCAAACATTTTCCAAGGAATTTTAATTTTTGATAGAGAAGTCTATACACTATTGCTTAGTTATTACCACTTAAATTCATGACTGAAGAGAAACAAACGGCTTGTTTAACACAGTGTTGTAAATGCAACACTGATTTTGGCAGCCACTGCATATCATGGAGTCATGAAGAGAAAAGCGAGGAGCTACAAAAAAGGGAATGTAATAATGCAGCTTGGCCAAATGGAGGAAATATGCATCCATCATGTGTATCCTGTGTAACTACAAAGTAAAAACTGGAGAGGGAAAATGTACAGATAGATAGAAGTGAACCCATAAAGATAATAAGGAACATATTTAAACCCTTTTGCCTGAATTGCCACCATACAGGTCTTACTTTTTTTACACGTTTTTGTAATGGAGTGGTCATCTGGTCAGATGCAGTGAATTCATTTGCAGTGAATCACTACAGTCAAGGCGATTCCAATACCACATGTTTGGGTAAAAAAATCACCGATCAATTCATGACTCCAAGAACAACAGGAATTTAGAAATGGTAACATTATTTTATTGTAAGCTGGTTCTCAGTTCAGTTCTACCTTTTCTTTTTCCTTATTTTTCCTTTTTTTTTTTTTTTTTCCTTCAGAGTTAGAATTACATTTCAAGCAGTCTTTAGGCTGGGAATCAACACTGTTTTATCATTGTCTGAGACCAGGAGCTGAGCATTTAAGAAAGCAAAGTCTCATTGGACTTCTAAATCAGTTTGTGAATTAGCATTAAATATATGCATACCCAGTTACATGCTGAGTAAGAACTCAGAGAACTGGAACTCTTCTCATAGAAAATCAATGTTTTGATCTCTGGACAATATTCAGCTTCAAGGAGCATGGTACACAGCAACTTGACTGGCTCCATCA
>JBCJKH010050810.1:14751-28967 GCA_039877255.1 Loriculus beryllinus | reverse complement strand
TGACTGTTTAGAGAGTAGCTGCACATTTCTGTTCCATGGCCTCTCCCTGTGCATTAAAACAGTGATCCTGACCTCTTTTATAATCAGTATAGACAGGTACAGATGAAGACTGATGAATAAAATTTTGGTGTCATTAATAACAATTTTTATTTCTGGAAGATCCTTTTGGTAGGCAACATTCCCTTTGTATGGATTTCATGAAGGGTATGGATTTCAGAATTATACTCTATTTAAAACTTTTTTGTACATTTATTTTTTAATTATTCAGTATTAACAATATCCTTTATGTGCTCACTGCACAAACATAGGCTCCAAGTGAAAACCTTATGAGGGTAGAAATGCAGAAAATACAATGGAACAGTAAAGCTAGGAATTCAAGTTAGTATTATTATTCTAACTAACTGCATTTTAACATGGATAGTCTAAATACCATGGGAGAATAAGTCAGAGTTAAAATTATGTCCTTGTTTTAGGGCACATTCTTCATATCATCCAGCCTTGATGTCTTAAGCTAGGTAAAAAGGAGAGAAATTGAAACAATGAATTATGAAAAGAAAAGGCAGGAAAAATGTCCCACGGAAGGGTGACTTTCCTGCAACAAGATTGCAAATCCACAGGGGGTAATTAAGTAACAGACTTGTACAGTATGTCAGATGTCTCGCATCCAAACACAATCATTTAACATTTACAGCTTAAGATTTAGCTTGCTCACATGCAAGTTTTTGTTGTTTCTTCCAAAAAGAAAAAACATACAAAGGAAATCCTGAAGTAAAGGAGAAAAATTAGCATTCAGTGTCTTGTAGCTCTTTTAATGGCTGACATAGATTTTTCTTAAACTATTGTTAGCCACTATCCAACCAGCATATTAATGAGAAAATGAATGCCTCTCTAAAAATTTCAGCTACAATGTCACCATAAAAATCAATACATGGCTACGCACCATGAATACAGACACAATCCTGCTTCCAACAGCATGTCTTAACATGCATTACCATAAAGCCAACT
This sequence comes from Loriculus beryllinus, assembly GCA_039877255.1. Taxonomy (NCBI): domain Eukaryota; kingdom Metazoa; phylum Chordata; class Aves; order Psittaciformes; family Psittacidae; genus Loriculus; species Loriculus beryllinus. Next base: position 27,962 of record JBCJKH010050810.1, on the reverse strand, counting down.
GGAGAAAACTTTCGTGTTAAACCTATTTTGCCAGACTTTCCTGCATACCCAAGGCCATATTTGCAAAGTCACATTGTTTAAATGAATTGTGATAATACCATATGGCATATAGATCATCTGTAAGAACAGTGCAACAGTGCTTTGCTGGATGGGTAATGCACTATGTGACACCTATGCACTATGTGACACCTGCTAGACACTCCAGATAGATAGCACAAATTCATTCAGAGGCTAAAAAGCTGTGGGGCAAAGCTTGTGCAGCACAAGCAGGGACAGGGGCAGATGGGACTGAGAAGGGAAGGAACAGCCTTGCAAATAGCTGGAATTGCACACGGTGACACTGGAGTGCACACCCTGCTGGCCACGGTTCCCAAGGGAGGCTGCCACTGCAGAGACACTGTCATATATGATCCCCTGCTTCATATTTCAGCCTGATCTGGATCCCGCTGGAGGACAATGAAGCATTTCTGTTGCACCCAGGGTGCCTGGACTTCTATCCTCACAGCCTCTCCTGGGCCATCACTGTCCCATCTCAGTTCATTCTCATTACAGGAGGAAACACCACTTGGGCAAGAATACAGATGCCTGGATTAGCCAGCCCTGAGCTGTGTTTCCTAGCAGCCCATCATTTCTGGTGGTAGCCCTGTTGCCCCAAGACAGCCAAAAGATATTTTGGACTGAATTCTCTGCTGCACTGGAGCAATGACACATTTAAAATATCAGCTGTGCTCACGGAGGGTTGCCTCCAGCCTTAACATTCCTGTCACATGCTTTTATTTACAAGGAGCACAAATGGAAAGAAGGAAAAACAGGTCTCATCATTATTGTGGCTTGATATATGCAAATATATTCAAGACATGAGATTACCCACTGTGCAGAGACACCTGTAGTATTTAAGGACAATGGATGTGATAAGTTTCTGCTTTAACCAACAATCTTCTGGCTTATGCTGGTTGCTTCCCATTATTAAATCATGCATATTTTTATTTAATTTTCAAGACTTAACCTTGGGAAATTGCCTCTCCATCCTCTTAGCACTTTCTAAGGAAGCCACATAATTTTATGGCTTGCTTCTCGTAAAAGATACTTTATAACCCCTGTTACCCAGCTTGTGGAGCAAAATCAATGTTTCAGCAAGTAAAGTTACTCTTTGGAGGTTTTAAAAGCCACATAATTGTGGAGTCTTCAGTTTTCTAGAATGAGCTGTGTAATTAAAAAAAATGGAAATAAACCAGTATCTCTTCTAGAAAAAAAAAAAAATATCATGAAGATTCAATAACAGCCAATTAGCTTAGCTATCAGTACAAGTCAGTGAAATTGTTAGCTAGTATACTTGAATAGCCAAGTATCTCTGTTGTAGTGATCAGTACATGAGATTAGCAAATAGAAGCACAACAACTACATGCAATACTTAAAGTATGACCAGCTTAGTACCCTAGATCAAAAACCCCACATTTATTGATACAGAGCCAAGTCATGGATTAAATGGAAATGTATCCCGTTCCTCTAATTGAATATTTGGGACTTAATGCTTATTCACACAGTATCAGAAAACCTGCAGCTGACAATAACAGCTACTCCTATCTGACCCTTCTGAAATATTAGACTCTGAAGAACAAAAAAATAATAAGGCTATGGGTAATTTTGTATAAATGTATGCAGCCCTATGTCTTCAGGTCCAATGTTATCTATATGTAACATCTAAATTCATTAATCCTTTTGCCTTTTAGTAGGAAGAGATTTAAAAGGACTCTTCCTGGCCAGAATACAGATAGATATTAGCACCGCTTTTAGAGTGCATCTGTGAAGGAGTCCCATATGTCTGTTCCACAAGAAAACCAGAACTGCTACAGTAGCAACAGAAATACTCCCTTGAGAAAAGCAAATCAGAAATCACAGAAGAAAAATCAAATAATTTAATTTTATGCTACCTGCTGATTTAAGCTAGTGATGCAAAGCATTTTTGTAGACATTCAAATTAATGTTCCTTTTTAATATACAACTGTCTACAGGCTTGGAAGTGGGTTTTAAGTCCTATGGTGTTGTACATCTGTGAAAGAATTGTTCGGTTTTGGAGATTTCGACAGGAGGTGATCATTACTAAGGTGTGTAACGTAAGTTGCATGTCTGTGTAAAAAAAAACCAAACAAACCCATGTCAATGACATATTTTATTTTTACAGGTAACTTCTCCATATTTTGACCTCACTTTTCACTCCTAGCTTCAGCAGCAACCCCATCACTACCATGGTTCCAGCCAAGTATCGATATCAGATTTTGCGTTTATTCCAACAGCGAATCCATAAGAATATTCCATACAGATCCAAACTTGATTAATGAAGTGCCAGGCTTTACACCATCATAACACAAACATCTGCACAGAGGTTCGCTCTTTTTAATGAACTGAAACCATGTTCCACTCCAGTAAGTGCCAGAGATGCCCTTGCCTTCAATAGGACATGGTTTTTACTTTCAAATCTGAAGGCTTCTGAGAAGATTAAGGGCTATATTATCAGCATAAATACTCTAAGCTTCATTAATACCAATGTAACAATTTATCCCAGTTGTAAATATCTTTGTGTGCTAAGGGCCTATTTAAGTCACAGCAAAATGGATGGAGAATGATGCTATTGAGGTAGCTGAGTCCACATGTATCAAGGCAAAGATCAGAAAATGTATTTTCTTTCTGAGGGGAAAAGCATGTTAGATAAATCTTGCTGCTGATTTCACAGAGTGTCTGTGATCTAAGAATCTCAGTATATATGATATATAAAACTAGCTGCTTAACTGAGATTACCTCTTAATAATAGTATGTTAGAATTGAGCTCATAGGGCTTTTATTTTTGCCGAACCAATAATCCCATTCATGTTAATACTGTTATGCAACAGTAGAAGTGGGAAATCATTCCAGTCTATTAAGGAAGAGGCTCAACTAAAACAGAAAGTTCACAAACTGTTGAATTGTTACAGCCTTTCCTCTGCCTCTTACACTCACAAATCAAGCTGCCCCACAATACACATTGCATGCTCTCAACCTACTGGGCAATACCAGCACTGCAATTTGCAATTTAGGATATCATCTACAAGACACTTAGTAATTACTGTGCATACCAATTTGCATTAACTTGTTGTTGAACTCAAGTAGAAGTGATTGCAAAGTCACCTGTAACCTAATGAAAACAAACAGTTATTCTTCTGAAGGAAAATGAAACAGGTTGTTTTATTACTGTTTAGGTGGTGACATATTCCTCTGGAGTCCTTGAGCTTCACATGAAGAAATGTGGCTTTAAAATGGGACCTGGTCAATATATCTTTCTGCAGTGCCCATCTGTCTCATGGCTGGAGTGGCACCCTTTCACCCTCACTTCAGCTCCTGAGGAGGACTTCTTCAGTGTTCACATACGGGTCGTTGGGGATTGGACTGCAGCCCTCTTCAAGGCCTTTGGAGCACAGGAAAAAGCTTTCAAGGAATTGTGGATGTTACCAAGGTTTGATTTACAGAAAATACATTTTAAAATGTTAATTCTACATTTTAAAACAAATGTTAATATTTTAAATTTCATTAATTTTGTATGTGTTCTTTATGTTAGAGTATTATATAGTAGTTCCGGATACAAAATATGCTGTTATGCTAAAAAGAACACAGAAAAACACAGTCATGAACTTAGGCCACAGCTACCAAGAAGACATGATGACTAATCCAAGATTTAAAGTCCATATCAATATCTGTATCTCTGTCACTATCATTTAAATCTCTAACCTCTATATCTACACCTAAAGTAATCCATTTTGACAGATTAAGAGCTGAATTAGAATAATCTATCTGCTACCTTTGTGCCTCTATGTTTATGCTCTCATGGCACCCATCTCCTGCCATTCAAAATTCCAGCTTTTCCCTTTCACTTACTTAGACATTTTTCATTACTTAGACAGAAACTTATGCTTGAACCTTACTTCTTTCCAACAGTGTCCCTCAACAATGTCTCTAATTTCCAACTCTGCTCCACTTTATAAAGGTTACTGGTGTTCAAATTCTGTATATGTGACAACTTAATCCAAGCAAAATGTTGATGCTTTGTTTTTGCAAGTCAGCAGGGCTCCTCTGAAGTTAATGGAGCCACCCTGACCTACACCAGCTAAGCATTAGGCTTTATACATAATGGATTCAAACCATGTAGCTCCTTGCAGGCATAGTGGTGATTTTCAGCAAAGAAAGGTCTGGCACAGGATCAGTTCAATTCTGGTGGAGTGTATAGAGCCTGGGACCAAAAGGCCTATTTTCCCCCTGGAAAATTGCTTTTGATGAAGCAGTTCAAGTAAAACTGAACAGCAAAAGACACTTGTTTAACTGGATTTATATAATTTAATGGGACTTGGATGTTAGAGAACATTCCCACAAAAAGCTTATAGCTTGAGCTACAGAGGCATACTAGAAGGTAAGGGCAGAGAAGAAAGTCTGTTCCAGTCCTTGTATTATATCAGTTAATAAAAATTACAACTGAAACACATACCTTTGTTAAAGGCAGCTGGAATGAGAAGTATAACATTTCAGCAGAGCTGGAGCAAAAACGGTCCAAGGTGATTGACAGCCAGTATACAGAATGAGACAGAGAAAACTGTTATCAAATGCTGCTGGCAACAATGCAGAGCTGAAATTAACAGTGGTGTCATACATAAAGACTCTTCTTTTTAATCTTTTTAAGGTGCCTAATGCCATCATTCAGTTGCTTCTTGCAATATATTAAAAATAATATTTCAATAGTTAAGCTAGCAGTAAAGCAAAAAAAAAAAGTCTTTTTCAAAGGTTTCGATAGCTAAAGATAAACACCAAATTGGTGACTATATTAAAAAATAACAGCAGAAACTGAGCAGAGGATAGAAGACCTTTAGAAACTGAATGATAAGGTAAGACTCTAAAAATAAAATTTTTATATTGCAAGTAATAAAAGAAGACTAAAATAAAAGGTACATACATATATATAGGTAGCAAAGACAGTTATGATTTATGGCCAATTTGAAAGATAAGACCATAAAAAAGACTATTACTGTGAAAATAATCTAGTTCTGTATTATGCCTCTTTGGGATTTTTGGCTCACTTAATTGCTGTTTTAGCACATTGTCCAAAAATCTAGCTTCTCTTACAGTCAGGAATACTACACAATCATGATGATGAGCAAATGTTTAAATTCTAAAAATAGTACAAGAATCCATTACTGTTACTTTTCCAAAACTAAATACTTCTCCTGCATTCCCCAAAAGTATAAAGCTTCCTTATAATCAAACTGTGTAGATGGACACAAAGAATATGGACAATCCAATGCATAGATAGCCCTATTTTCTACTCCTCCCTTGGCAAGCACAAATGTAGCATTTGTTTTCATTTTGCTTCCTATCTTCTTACCTTTCTCCACCCCCTCTAGATCAAATGAATGGATTGTATAGCTCAGTTTATCTTTCTCTGCTTTCTCCTCTCTACTTCTCTGAGCCATTGTATTTGGCTAAGCTCTCTAGCTACAGCTGAGCACTGTGTTCAAACCAGTAACAAGATCTCTGTCACCTAAAGAGTTAGGAGTAGACTGATGAGACACATGTCTGTAAGGAATGATTCAGAAATAATTGGTCCTGTCTTGTATCAGAAACAGATTAAATAACCTCTTCAAATTCCTTCCCAATCAATTTTTTCTCAATCTACTAACAATAATGAGAATTGCTTCCAACAGAAAGCTCACCTAAAAGCAGTTCTTAGGCACTTCACATGTATACCCTAAATTAATCATATTTTGCAGTGTTAAATGTGCTTAAAAAGTATAGAACTGGGCAATAATCCAAATAACAATGCAATTTTTTAAAAAATATTATTTTGTTTATATCTGAGGCCAGTTTTCCAAAAGTCATCCCTGAGTAGCTGTTCCATTTGATACAGCACATGCAGAGCATTTGGAATCTTGAAATAAAAGTGGCAAGTACAAATGAAGGGGAAAATACTTGCTAAGACTTTGGTACACATTAAGAAAGCAACAATAGGGTTTCAGATACATTGTGTCTTCATTTGTGTGTACCAATTACTTGGTGATCCCTCCTTCTTTTCCTGTTAGAGCATTTCATTCTTCTTGTGTATTTAAGCTGAATTTTAAAGATGATTAATGCAATAAAGTGCACAAAACAATGCAAAATCTGAAAGAAGGAAAAAATATTTTTTCCTAAGGACTGGCTGTTAGTGAAACCATCTTCCAGAGCACTTACATTGTTTAAAGACAGGCTAGACAGAGCTCTCCAAAGTACTGCATATATTTACATTCATGCTGATAGAGGAATGAATCTGATTAATTAATAAACTTCTTCATTTCTAATACTGACCAAAATGAATGCCTCAGCATCAGCAACTTTAATTATAAGAGGTAGTAACATAAACAAGCATTTTTACTTATTTTTTGCCTTTGTGTCAGATACTAAATACAGTCTTATTTCCAAAAATGTATTTTTAAAATATTGAGGTTTTTTTCAGAAAGCTGAGAAAACAGTAGTTTCCTTGCATATGATGACCTCTTTCTTGCTTTCTCTTTTATTATTTTATCATGTATAAAGAACTTTTCAAAATTATTCATATAATCTGTTCCTCTTTACTTTGATATATACAATACAGAAAATAAAGCTCTAAACCAAGATGCTTTTCAGTAATTTGTAATTAAATATGCAAATTCCACAGCTAAATTTGGACATGCAATTATATGACTAATCACATTTCAGAAAGACAGAAAATTGCAATTGCATGCTTAAATAGATGGCCAGGCCTCAAACCCACATGGGTGCTCTTGTTCTCTCACTTCAGAAAAAACAGTTGCTTTGCTATTAAATGGCCCCCACTGAAAATTAAATGTGTTTCTATGGGTAATTTGTGTGCCAGCTTAGACATGTCTTTTTTATTTTAACAGAATGTCAGTTTTGAAAATATGTAGCCCAACAAATGGTAACCTTTCTGTCATTTTACATGTTGCTGACCCTTGATTAAATGTCTTGTTGCTGTAGACTGGCTGTGGATGGACCATATGGATCAGCAACCACAGACGTCTTCCACTACCGAGTGAGTGTGTGCATTGCAGCAGGAATCGGAGTCACACCATTTGCCTCTATTTTAAAATCCATTTGGTACAAATGCTGCAACCCTAACACAGAACTGGTGCTGCAGAAGGTACGTAGGGAAGTTTATCGCTCCATCAAAAAGTTACACAAACAATCCTATTTCACCAGGTGAGAGAGGCAGTTCAGAGCTGGATACTCACTTGAGTGCTTTAACTCGCTCTCAGAAGCAGCCAGTCATTTTTCAGTTGTGTCAGGAGGTGTTGAGGAGGGTCTCCTGAATTCACTGTTATTCCCTGAGGAAGAAGGTAGCCCTAGCTGCAGTGTTTTTAGTAAAAACTGAAGAATTCAGTTTTCAATAGCAACTGGAGATTAACGTGGAACATCTTTCATAGCTGCACAGACAGTTTGAGAGCTTGAATAGAAATCTGACCTCTCTCCTACAAAAAATAAATCCTCCAAGGTCATCTCAGTCGAAAGTGAAGTGTGGCACTTGCTCCTTGTTCAGCTCTAGGTTTCGTGAGGGCCCTTTGGCTGCTTGTCCTGGTTGAGAATGCTGCACTCAGTAACCATTATCTGCTTTTCACACCTTGCAAAGTCAGGATATTATCCAGCATAGAAGGAATAAAAAAGAAAGCATTTAAGCTCTGGATGAGGTGCATACATCAAGATGCATATTATTGCTTCAAACCACTTTAATTATTCTGTTGAAGAAATATATTGGGGTCTGTAAGGTATGGATGGCACCAATTAAGTTAACATACTCTTACCTGTTATCCTTCTGCTAAGGATACGTGAGACAGCACTGGGGAAGGATAGACAAAGAAGAGATAATATGGGTGAAGTAGGGAGAGGGATAAGTAAGTAACAGAAAAGAAAATCAGCATTAAAGATCTTGTTCCCTATCCATCATAATAAGTGGTAGTTTGCAGACCTTAGAGCTTCTTTTAGCTCATTTTCCAATGTAAAGGCTGAATCAGGAACTGTTCCTCATTCATACTGGAGTGGAGAGATCTCTGAGAGGGTCAGTACATATGGAGCTGATTGCAGGACCCACGGACTGATCTTTTTAAATGAAAGAGTGTTAAAACTGGCATCTTAATGACAAGCTGCCACTGAAAAAGCATCTGGGATTTTAGTAACTGAGCAGTTGAGGACAGCTTCAAATTGCCAGGGGGGATCTTTGCGGCAGAAAAAGCAGTGAGAAGGGAGGGAAATATAAATGAAAATATGTGTTAGATGTGAAGAGAAGTGTATTTGCAAACACTACAATTGTACCAGAATGATCTTCTCCAGGAGAGCTAAATATACTTATATGCACATGAGATATACTTATCATGTATATTCTATATGTGTACAAGTAAAATTGTTCTTATTGTCATTGCTGTTGTTATCTTACGGGGAAAATAACAGAATTTAACTATGCATTGAGAGTATAATATACTTCAGGGTGTTCATCCATAGCTTAGGGAGAATCTTGGGTAAGTGTGCCTGCAAATATAAATGTATGGCGCATTCTGCCACATTTTTTCCACTATGGAGTTCAGTTTTCCTGAATCCTTGTGAAATACAAAAAGTATCATGATTTCTCCATGTCCTTTCTCTGTATCTTGGCTTCCTTACTGGTACAGTGGGAACAGTGATGCTTATTTTTCACAGGTGTTAAGAGGCTAAACTTCATTGATGCTTGTAAAATATTTTGAAAGCCTGGATGAAAGGTCCTGGGGATGTTCATAGCAATACTTAAAAAATTTAGCAGTCATCTTAGTAAGAACAATTAATCTCAGGGTAGCTCCACATTTATTTTTTTTCCCATTGGTTAAAAGCTTCCACTTGTGGTATAATTACAAATAATTTAATCTTCCTCAAAGTATTCAGCACTCTCTTTCTGCCATGATGAGTACCATAGAAATGTCTATTAAGGAAATAAATAAGAGGTTTTTCTTTTTTTAACAACTTCATTTTGATTTGAGTACAGCTATCATTACGCTTATTGAACTAATATTTCTTAGTGTTGCCCACATATGGCTGAGATATAAATACTCATAGTTTCCATAATGTCTGCAGCTGTATAATTTAAAAAACCCAGCAAATTAAAAGGAATACACATTTATCTAATTGATTCTTCACAATTAAATTGCCTTAGAACCTTAATTTCCTTGTCATTTTTCTGCAGTGAGGAAAGGCACTACTACTAGTCATGGCTGGAAAGTTTCTACCAGCTTTTGTTATGCGTAAAATGATCTTTATTTCACATTAGTGGTCTTATTTTTCAGATCAATTCCTGCTGAAATTGATTAAATCATACTGATCCATCAGACACTAATACTAGAAAACACCCACTTTCACTTTTACCCTATATAAGGATCTAAGAAATGTCCTACTGAGTATCACCAAAGATCCATCTAGGCAATATCCTGTATCCAACAGTGGCTCTTCATGAATGTCTAGGGAGAAGTATAGAACCCATAAAATCATACAGTGATAAGCCTTTAGTGGACACTTTCTTGCCTTTGAGCAACTTCCAGTTCAGTAATGTCTTGATACAAGAGCTGCAGCTCTGTGCTTAATATCCTTAGCAGTTTTTTCTTCCATGAATTTGTACAGTTGCTGTTGGAATCCATGAAGACATTAGACAACCAGAGCATGCTGTGGCAGTAAGTTCAACTACAGACTGTGAGGAAAACAAAACTAGCCTTTTCCATTTGCTTTGAGACCAACTGTCCCTGCCTGAGGTAACCTTCTGCTGCAAGCTCTACCCTAGTCCACAGCCTTCTCCGTAAAACACCTTCCCCCAAACACCTAAAAACCTGGGATCTTTTTTCTGTCAAACATAACCATCTTTCAGAGCGGCGTTTGAGAACAGTTTAGGACTCCTGCTTCAAATTTAGAGGCATGAATTCAAGCCTTGTCCTGCATTTACACAAACGGCTGCTTGCTGCCACCCTAGCTCTGCCAGTGCCTCGTGGAGGTGCCCAAACCCCCATCCTCCCCTGCATGCCCCAGGCTGCAGGCACTGTTGCACCTTACCTCTAGTGTTCCACTGGATCCACTGATTAGGCTGAAGAAGATGTCAGATCTTTTTCTGCTATGCTGCAGCCCACAGGTAGTGTGGTATACGCAGGAGCAGAAAGGACTGAGGTTTTGCAGGGAGGTGCTCAGTTGCAATGTGTAAGAAGGTTTTGCAGGAACTAGTTGTGTCTAAGAGGGAGCAACAAAAGTCAGGGATGAAGGTGCCTCCCTGAGCATCCCCTGCTTCATCACCTTTTACAACCCTTTGATGAAAAGCTGGCTTTGCCCAGAGCTGCTGCTCCACCTCTGTCTTCAGGGAGAAACAGATGGATGGTCATCAACAGATAATTATTAATGACTTTCCACATGATGGAAGCTGATTTACAAGGTATCTTTTTTCACCTTACAGGAAAGATGCATCAGAACTCTTGCTCTAATCTGTTGTACAACACTCAGGATGTGGGAAACAGAATGATAAATATGTACACATTATAAGAGAGCAGAGTATTAAAGAAATAAGCAGCTACTCATAACCCTGCATTACAGATCTGATTAATAGCAATACTGCATCTAACTCGATTTGCAGAAACAGCACTTGGAAAATTTGAGACAGCTTACTTGGGCAAGCCATCAAGCTGATGAATGTAGTCAATGGGGGTAGGGTGGGTGGAGACTAATGAAAAATAAATCTAAAACAGATTTTAAGGGCCCTAAATAATTGCAGTCAGTTAACAGCATGAGGCTTACAAAAAGATAAAAAAAAGATTCAGAGTAATTGTTTAATTATAGAAATGCACTGATGCTGGCCTTATTCTACAGTTTTAATAAGGATTAATTTTATTGTGATTTTATTGTATTTTAATTATATATGTAATATGCTATGCTATGGGCAGTCAATGTAAAGAAAGGAAGACTTCTTTGTAAACACCATTTATTTTAACATGTTATACTAGAAGTCCTCTTTAATCTAAGGGTAACAGGAACTTTTTGCCCATAGGCCATCCTTCTTCACTACCTCTTTTCTGCCTAAGATTATAATCCTGGCACAAAATACTTCTTATAGTGACAGTCTTTCTTCATTACCAAATGCTTTCCACCTCTAAAATGAAAATCAGAAGCAGTGTAAGGAGTACTGCTTCAGCAGAACCACACCAGGGATGAGTTTAAGGAATTACTGCAGCTTCAGTACAGTACTACATCTTTTATCAAGACGACTACGACAGAGGTGGTTTGACCCAATTCATTTGGACTGGCTGTTACTGTAACAGCTATATTTGCAACCAGCTAAAAGCATTCTTTCAAGCTCCATAGCCTGATATTCTGGAAACCAGTCCCCCATTTGGGGGAAGACCACATCATCTCAGCTCATCAGCTAGCTTTTCTTACTTCTTCCCTGAATGTGCTTGGCTCCCAGTCCTGCCCACATGCTCCCAATTGCTACCCCATGCACAATTCATTATTCATTTAGAAGCACTCCATACACACGTACTAAATATACATTTCCATAAAATGAACTGCTGAAAAGACTTGAGAAATAAGCTGATCAAGTAGAGGCTGGGAGAAGAAATTTCTCACTACAAATCAACAGCCGTGGTGTGATACAGACTGACAGCACTCAGTGGGCTGATTTTTGAGGTGCTGAGGATGTGGAACAAGCAGGAAATTCAGGATTCAGACACAAAAAAATATGTAAAGGTTAAGGCTCTAAATCTTACTGAGTTTGGGTAATTTAAAATAATGCTATTGTTGGTCACAGAAATGAAATGCTATAAAGTGAATGGGCTTTCTCCCCCTTACGTATGCCAGCATAAATCAGCAGCAACACCCCTGTAAAGTAATAAGGTCATATTGAAGGCAAAACATTGAAACAGGAGGGGAAAAAGCAAACAGCCAAGATGGTTGGTACTAAAGTTCTACAGGCAGTCCTATTCCTGGACTGTAAAAATACACTACTTAACCCTGAATACTTTATCTCTGTTTCCTGGGATCATACTTCATTTATATTTCACACAGAAACCACAGATGGTCCCTTACAGTACACTCAGATCTAGGAAACATCTCAAATTACTGTTAGTCTCTGTCACCAAATCTCCAGTGAAGCATGGTGTTACCACATTTTTCTCCCACCACCTTACCAGAAGTCTGACAAGCTAGTATATTAAATCTTTGGGCAACCTCTTTATAGCTCTCTGGTTTCTTCTCTGATTTTTCACTTCAGAAGTGTCTAATATGCATCTTTATCTCATTGATCCTGCAGAAAAGGGTACAATTTCCAAAACATCAGAGCTCCCACAATGATTGCTCTAGGGACAGACCTTTCAGATTACCTTTGACATTGAGGTATAATAAAAGACAGAGGGACTGGTGAGCACAAAGTGAGATGGGTTGGAGGAAATGAAGGGATTTTGCAACAAAATAAAAATCAGAGTTCCAATAAAACAAGTTCCAACCACCCTTTGTTATAAGCTTATACATTGTCCTCAGTGCCATTCCTTTTTAACGTGAAATTGTGTATTTTCAGGTTTCCACTGTGTTTGTGAATTATTTCTTTGGAGGCACTATAAAAATAATTACACTCAAAATTACACTTCACAGAGGCCCATTCAAGGTCTGGCAGCCTCTGTTCAAAAGTAATGATGGATTTCGTGGCAAGAGCTACAGAATTCAAGTTCTAAGAATGGCAGTCAGATTTGCCTTGTAATTGTGGTTCAGCCGGGCATCAGGGTGATGCCTAGACAGACAGCCAGGGAACTGCAGACGTTCATCCTCTGGGTGGTGAAGGAGCTCTCACTCTAGTCAACTGCACATCTGGACCTCCCTGAGACAAGGAATAGAGCTAAAATCAGGGGATGGGTTGTGCTCCCACTCCTCTGTGCAGCACAGCATTGCTGGAGGAGGTTTCCAGGTAGCAAATTTTGACTGCCCTGAAGACTCCCTGAGGCAGATCCTGCTCAGCCTGGAACAACCTATGTCTCAATGTGTTGTTTCAGATCCTGAGATAGGAATCTTATCAGCCCCAAGACTCCACAGACAGTTCCTGCTGCAAAACTGATTAACTTGTTCACAGATAAGACATTTGCAAATGGTCAGCAGAAACTGTTAATGCAAGAGTGGTCACACAG
>JBCJKH010050810.1:0-11131 GCA_039877255.1 Loriculus beryllinus | reverse complement strand
GACAATCTACACTTTTTAGTGCACCCTCCACTACTGGCAGGTGTTTATTCCTTGCATATAATATTTGTTCAATGCTTTGAGATCTTTGTAGGTTCCATGTTGGCAACTGATGGGCATGTGTTTGCCTCTGCTTGAACAAGACCTTGTGTTTCAGCCTATTGCTCCATACACTGCCCCTGACATTTCTAGGCAACTTTAATGCTGTGAGCAATAGCAAGGGCCAACACCAAAATTTCTGGAGAAGTTCCACTTAATGTGGACAGAAATAGCCCATCTGTTCAGTGGCACAATTTTACTGTAAACAATTAAAAAATCCCACAGTTCCCCACCTCCCACTCCCCCAAGCACTTTCAGTTACTTCTTAGACTATTCCAAGTTGTCCATGACATTGGACTGAACTAACAAGAGCCTCTCAGAAACACGACCTTTTGTGACAACTGTGCTTGACCAGAATAACTGAGTTGTTAAGAAACATGGAAGACTCATTAGCACAAAAAATATACAATATTCCATAATAAATTTCAGCAACCACTTCTGCAAGAGATTATGATGCCTAGTTCATGCTAGGGCCTGAACTAAATACAAAGCCCATTTTTTAACTTAGCTTTGCTCTGGTAATTTCTTGACAGTGATGATAGTCTGTAGTGAAAACAAGTGTATTACTCCTACACAAAAATCACAGCACAATTAGGAGAGGTGGTGGTTTTTGTTTTTAAATGCATCCAAGAAGTACTCAGATAGCACAGTAATGGGCATAGCATAGGGGATGAGAGACAGTAAATGATCATGATTTGTTTTCTTGGCACTGGGAGCTGTGCAGTTCACTTAGTTCAGTGCTTCACCTGAGATGATCCACTTTCTGCACCTGCCTCCACCTAAGGAAAAGAGTCAAAACATTCAGGGTTTTATCCCTGCTGAGCTGGTACATCCGCTATCTTTTCCATCAGCAGCAAAATGTTCTGTACTTACTTAAAGTGCACATAATTGATAATATTTATTGTCAAACTCTACTACAGTACACTTTCCTAAACTCCAACTCAGCTTTAAAATGGTGACTGTCACTTCAGGATCTGCAATGAAGGAAGTGTAGGGTGAGATAATCTTTTAAAGGCTGAGAGCTGCCTGTAAAAGTGATTGAGGCACTTAGGCCTGGGCTAATAGAGAGGTGTTCAATCCCAGCTCAGCCCAAAAATTCCATCTCAGGAAACCTCACTCCTTTAAGGTCTTGAGCACTTTTAGAAGTGCTTTTCACAAGTCTAGTAACTTTGTGAATCTCTCCCCTTCTTTCCACTCCCCTCTCCTCTCTTTTCCTTTCCTCTCCTCTTTGCCTCTTCTGCCATTTGATAAATAAAATTTCCTTTCTCTCATTAATACTTGCATCTCTCACAGCTAAGCAGCAATATTGCTCTCTCTTCTTACCTGGCATATATGTTGTTGACTCTAAAATTACTATCTTGTAAATTTGCCTTTAGGCTACTCACATAGTCCTACACTATGATGACAAGATGGATGTAATTACTGGATTGAGACAGAAGACCTACTATGGAAGGCCAAACTGGGACAATGAGTTCAAGCAACTAGCCGAAAACCATCCTAGGTAAGTAAGGCAGGTTGGCTTCTAAGTTTGCTTAGGTAACTCTTTTCTCAGCGTAAACATTGGTAGAAGTAGAAACCTTTCTAAATGACCCTTTTAAAATAATTTTATTTTTTCCTGTGTGGAAAGAAGATTTATGCTTAATGAAGCTTTTAATGAAGAAATCTCGGAAAGAGAATGCCAATAAAATCTAATTTTTGGAAAAGAAAATCTAATATTTAGAAGTATTTCAATATCCTGGCCTTTGTCCAGATATAATTGAAACACACAATCCAATTACTGTTCTGCACAAAGGACAAAGTAGCATTAATTTCCCTTGAAGATGGTTATTAAAGAGATAAACTGTGATTTTTTTTTCTTATGATGTCAAGGATATGTTTGTTCCCTAACATATTTGGCTGCTCTTGCAAGACTACGCTGTTCTGTTATTAGTTCATCTCTGCTGGCAAAGACAGTTCATTTGAACTTGGTGAATTCACTACTGGTCTGAGAAAAGCTTCTTTGTTCCTGGAAGTCTTTGAAGCAAGAATTTGAAATATTTTGTGTTCAGCAGTAGAAAATTCCAGAATCTTTGTGACTCTTTATGCTTTCCAAACATTTACCTGCTCATACAAAATAAAGGCTTGCACTTGGGAGACAGAGATACAAAAAGAAGAAAACTTTTTTTTCAAGATGAAAAAGACCCAAGAAGAATCTGAAAAGGATAAGATCAAAGAGAATACAGTAAGCTACAAGAATGCCATAAAAGTGCAAAAATAACAGTAATAGAGAAACTACTTGATGGAGGTCAAAATAAATACAATCAGGAAATATGAAAGACTAAAAATAGAAAAAGGCCAAGAGTAGAAAATATGGGCTTTGAAAGACTGTTTAGAGGGATTCTACTGCATAAACAGAGCTTGCTCTTTGTTGCTTTTGTTAAGCACAACTGAGAAAAACCTGTTTTTCTGATGCTCAAGATGGGAGATGAGCATTAACTTTCTATACAGGATCTTGTGGTACTTCCTCAGAAAGCCAGTGCTAAAATGACAGCAAAAATTTGCATTTGGTTCTGAACTTAAATGCCCTTGTTTATGGTTGAACCTTTTAAAGAAAACCTTGTATCACATATGGATTCCTTATGAGAAAATAAAATACCCTACCTTTTCATGTTCTGAGCTACAGAAGGTTCAAGAGGCAAAGAAACTCAAGAATTTCTAATCTGTGATGGAACAATCAGCTTTAATAAGCTGAATAAATTTCAGATCCCCATACTTAGGTCCATGGAATTTCCCTTGGCCGCAACAGTATCTTTTAGTGGATTAGCAGGAATATACCACTCCATGTTAAACCTAGCGCAATCGAGCACCACAGTAACATTGGAACTACT
This sequence comes from Loriculus beryllinus, assembly GCA_039877255.1. NCBI lineage: Eukaryota > Metazoa > Chordata > Aves > Psittaciformes > Psittacidae > Loriculus > Loriculus beryllinus. The sequence goes on along the minus strand of JBCJKH010050810.1, from coordinate 8,168 downwards.
TCTGGAGACTATGACTTGGGTGCCAAAATCGTATCTACAGCCTCTCCTTCACAGGAGCAACCTTTTTGAAACTCATGCTGTCACTTGTCACTTGCACTGTGTGTACATAGATTGCGCTTTCCCCAGCAACACAGCATGTGCATCTGTGTGTACATATATAGGTTTTAAAGCAATATGTGCTATGTACTTAGAAGCAAACCTTCTAAGGCATTTTGAAGCAAGTAACCAGGTTTCCAGCTTGCTGTAACAGACTTATGTGCTTATGAACACAATTATTTGTTACACTGGTCATGTCTTTATCTTACCAGAACTACATATTTACATATTTTATTATTAAATCAGACATCTAAAAATTGCCCATAGACAGAAACATGTTAAAATAAAAGGGGAAAGGAAAAAAAAAAAAAAAAAAGAGGAAGAAAACTTAGAAGTAACTGAGAATTTGGAGTATATTTTTATAAAAAAAAAATAAGAAATAGCTGGAGGAAATGTACTGAAATTTTTCAGCCCAAGTAGCGTGTTTGTTTCTCTGATTAAAAAAGTTATGAAGATCAAACCCCAAAAACTACCATTTAAACTAGTTTGTGACCTCTAACATAGCAATCCAAATAAACAATGCAGTAAGACATAATAAACACTAATGTATAAAAATAGTTTTACTGTAATACTTCGTGATAGTAACACAAGTTTTTTAAAATGTGTTTTTCAAAAAGCCATTTCAAAAGATGCAAAGCAGAGGCAGCCAAAAGGTACAGTTTATGAATTTACTTTCCTACTTTCATGTTTTTGTTGTTATTGTAATTACAGCAACAGTATTGGAGTATTCTTCTGTGGACCCAAGAATCTCTCTAAGATCCTTCAAAAGACATGCAACTCATATTCATCCATTGATCCAAGAGGAGTTCGTTTTCACTACAACAAAGAAAGTTTCTAGGCTGTATTTCTTAACTGTATAATAGGTATTACCAAATTCTGTATTTTTATCTCACTTTCTCCTGTCCTCTACTGAATCTGCATCATTTAGACCAGATATTAGGAACTGTAAATTGACATAGGTACATTAACTTCAGTAGAAAAATGCCATCTTAATGCCACTAAAGATTTGGACCCCATCCTTAGCCTTTCCTTCAAAGAACTGAAGAGTGGATTCTCCTTTCTTACTTAATGATGCTGTGAATCCATCTACATCTGTGTGAAAACAACCACAAACCCCTAACCTCTGAAGCAAAAGGCACAAGCAAAATGGACTTTTAGAACTGTTCCTCACTGTTGTGTAGGATCAAACTACTACTGCAGGAAATACTCACATTCATGCTGTTTAAATCATTCCCAGGCATTCAAAGCTTTTTCCTTTCTGGTGTTCTGATTTTGCACTGCTTATAGCCTCCCACTGCACACACATACATATCCACATCCTCTTTTGCACAGCAGCAATACTGTTTATATGTACACTGTCCAACAAATCCTTTTCCTTACCAAACCATGCACCATCTAAACCTGCCATTTCCACAGTGATGGTGGCTGTGCATGCCATAAGATAATATGTTCTGAGAATTAGTGTTTAAGGGGTCTCCAGAAATTTTTGCGCTCAGCAAATGGATGTCCTGAGACAGGCAACTGAAATTATGGAAGAAAGTTCCAGGAGCCATTTAAATGTCACGTGGCTTCATGGGCACTGAAGAATGGGCTTTAATAGATACAGAATCACAGATATATGACAGAGTGACCGAGGTGGGAAGGCACCCACAGAGATCATCTACCCTAAACCCTTCTCTCAAAGCTTATTCTTTGAACACGGGAGCATTCATCCAGTTGTCAGGACCTCATCCTATCGCCATGACCATTCAAAGATAATGAAGAATGGCCAACTCCCTCAGCACTTGTGGGTGAATCCCATCAGTTTCTATGGGCTTATTTAAAAGCTTCCTTGCCTGATCCTCCTTCACTAAGTCTGAATTGCTTCAGATTTTCCCACTTGTTTGAGAAGCCTGTGACCCCTGAAGGTCAGCCTTACGTAAAGTGAAAAAGTCACTGAGTACTTCTACCTTTGCCGTGGCTCCTGGTATCCCCATCCTATTCAGAAGTCGATCAACATTTTCTTAGTCTTTCTTTTGCTATTCATGCACATGTAACAGCCCTTCTAGCCCTTCAACTTTCAGATTCAACTCCCAATGGGCTTTGGCTTCCCTAACCCCACCCCTCCACACTCAGTGTTTCCATATTCTTCCTGCATTACCTGTCCCTTCTTCCACCTCTTGTACACTTTCTCTGTGCTTGAGTTTTGTCAGGAGGCATTTGTTCATCCATGCAGGAGTCCTATCACCTTTGCATGATTTACTGCACTCAAGAGGAACCATTTTTGAACTTGGAAGAGGCAGCTCTTGAAAATCATCCAGTTTTCCTAGACTCCTCTTTTCTCTAGAGCCATATTACATGGGATCCTTCCAAACATGGAATTCAATCTGTGTCCTCTCCATGCCACAGGTGTTGGTGTATGGGCACTTCATATAGACGTCCAGTCATATGGGTTTTCCAGAAGAGGTGTTACTGCTGTCCTGTAGGCAATTGCTTGTTGTCTTCCACCTTGCACCCTCAAATATTACTTGTGCTTAGCTTTGTGACTAAGTACATGGAACACAGGATAATTTTGGAATGAGGGAGAAGCAAAATATAAAATATGGGAATGTTGTAACATCTAGATAAGCTAGAAAAATTAGAATCATATTTCCCTATTCTCCAGCGTAGAAAATTGAAGAAAAACTATATTTGAGTTGGACTGAGGTGTTAACTTGCATCCTATAATACATTTACTCAGCCATACAATAAAACCAGAAGGTAGAAAACATCTTGTGTATGTCAACACTCAAGTAAGACAAATGACAACATTATATATGTATACTTATACACACATACACAAAATGCCCACTAGAGGGGACGTAACTGCACAGACAAAAGAAACAGAATAATAATATTTATGTCCCAGAAGACTCCAATATTATTTTATACCTCTTCTATTAAGGGATAGAGTCTGTGTGAACAGAGATTGCTGTACAAGATACAGTTGTATTATTATTAAGTTTAGGGCAATGAATCTTTGTTTTAAAATTGTTGAAGTATTTTTAAATGCCTGCCTATGTGAAATGATTAATGCGGTGCATACTGTGTAGCAGTAGAGTGAGTGGAGAATTAGAGCCTCTGCCAGTTCACCTAGAGACATTTATCTTTTATTTTTTCCCCTGGTGCCCGTGCTGAGCCTCAGGGTAAGCTGACACATTTTTTAATATAAATTAAGCTTCTTTTTTTTATGTGTGTTGAAAATCTTGAAGGAAATGAGAAATGTGTGTAGGCACCAATACCAGCTGCCATTGCATCAAAGAAAGAGGTGACAATTTCCTGCAGATTCTGAACGATTGTTTTAATGGGGTTGGATCGGAGGTAACAAGCACAAAGATATTGTGCTGCCAGAAAAACAGGATCTGTTCTCCCCCTAGCCTCATGCAACAAGATGTAACATTTAGCTTCTGGCTCAACATGGCATCTCTTCACTGCTTTGATTTATTCCCACTTTTGCAAATCACTGTGGTATGCTACAGGAGATGCATTTAGAGCCCTTGTTACAGTTCATTGAGTAGCACTGCTGTTGTCACCACCAGAGGAGAATTTCACTTGTGTCAGGACTGAGTGACCAAGAATAAATGAAAAATAATAATTATTAAAAAAAAAAAAATGAAGTGGGGAGGTTTGTTGGACTAGGAGAAAACTTCATTTTAGTTGAATGAAAATCCCTATTTACAAGTACAATTTAAATCAAAATGGGAACTTGGAAGATTTGGCTTCCTGCCTTGTTTTGAATAACACTGAGCACACAGCAGCTATGATAATGTGAGTGCATATGTAATGACTCTATTATTATGTTTATACATGGAAACATCATTCACTGTCAGGAAAAATGAAAGATATCTTCATGGATTTGCCCATTCAGCTTCTTCAGAGGGAAGTGTTCAGCACTGTGTAGGAAAATATTATTAAATAAAATATAGTCATAACAGCACAGACTCACCACATCCTGTGACAGAAAACTAATTGTAGACAAGGATCGTAAATATACAGATTAATTACTTTGGCTCTTACAATAAAGAGAATGGTATTATAATGATTGAAGTTGTGTTATGATAATTTACGCTTATTCACTAGTAAGTATACACTGAAATACATGGGTTTATATGTTCTGGGTTCCTCCCCTCCCCCTCTCATCCCACATTTTGCAGGTAGTAGAAATTATTTAAATAAGTTTGCTCTTTAGTTTACACTGAAAGATTAAACAGAAACTGTCACTTATAATAGAAGGTCCATCATATGGTGCCTGTACCATATCATCACCATTATAAGGACTCTCTTGCATCTTTCCTGCTTTTAGATATAATTAAATGGTTAAGAATAAATACTGTTGTGGTTTAAGCCCAGCAGTAAATCAGAGCCACTCAGCCGCTCTCTCACTCCCCCTCCCTTCCTCCCCCCCTGCTCCCAGAGGGATGGGGAGGAGAATTGAAAGAATGTAACTCCCATGTGTTGAGATAAGAACAGTCCAGTAACTACGGTATAACACAAAACACGACTGCTACCACCAGTAATAATAAGGAAAATAACAGAGGAAAAGAATACAACTGCTCACCACCTGCCAACCGATACCCAGCCCGACCCGAGCAGTGATCTAGCCCTTCTGGGTAACAGCCTCCAGTTTATATACTGGGCATGACGTACTGTGGTATGGAATACCCCTTTGGTTAATTTGGGTCAGGTGTCCTGTCTCTGCTTCCTTCCAGCTTCCCCTCCTCCCTGGCAGAGCATGAGACTCCGAAAGTCCCTGGTAAGAGTAAACATTACTGAGCAGCAACTAAAAACATTGGTGTTACCAGCGCTGTTCCCAGGCTGAAAGACAAAACCACAGCACTGCACCAGCTACTAAGAAGGAGAAAAATGACTGCTACTGCTGAACCCAGGACAATAGGGAACAACTGAAGTCTGAGTTTACAAAATCCTCCCCTTGTCTCCTCCCTGCTGACACAGGTGGTCTGTGGGCTGTTACCTTCCTGGTGTATCTATGGTTCAGGTATGGGCTGTGGTTCTCTATAAGCGAGCAAACAGATTCCGTCTGCTTCTCATTGGGAAATTTGCTTCGGTTTCTGTTTTTTAACAGAGAATTCAAGGTGTTGTTTGCACACTGCAGGTGAGGAAGCACAGAGGTTGCACCATAAATCATCGTTACCTGTGTAACCATGTTCATGGTAGATACCGGGGAAGATTATAAACAGCGAAACAGGGATTTCCATTTCCACACACCCTCCGCAGCTCTTGGGGATATTTTTTTGGGTGTCTGTGGCTTTCCTACCTAACATCACAGTGTATGGCAGCAGGATGGAGATTTCCTGCAGTCACCCAGTGCTGGAGGTGAGGAAAGGAGAGGGGAGAGGCTTGGTTTGAGTCCGGGCTGGGAGGGAATACAGGGCTGTGAGAGCCCTTCAGCAGCTGGGCAGCATCTGTGCTGGAGATGTTTATTGCAAGGGTTCACCCAGCAGCAGCTTTACAGGCCCGTGAGGGCAGATGCTGCTCTGAAAATGCAGCACGTTTTGCAGCCTAAAGCAGAAGGAAGAACAGAATCAGACTCAGAAAGCTTTGAGTATCTTAATGTCTGTTTCCAGCTCTGTTAAAGAAAGAGAGTAAGGAAAGAGGATTTTGCAAATGTGGTTTCCAGGCAGCCTCTGAAAATGGCCATGAGGAAAAGTGTGGTGTGACCTTGGGGAGAGGGTGGAAGCAGAGCTGAGGGGCTGGATGTAGCTGAAGGAGCCTGCATGGCTTGTAAAAATTGATTTTCTTCTTCGTTGCTGTTCAATTCCTCCTTTGTTCAAGCAAAGATACTTCTCCCATCCTTTGCAGATAAGTGATATTGCCCCAAAATACCTTATCATGATGGATGTGGCTTCTAAATGAAACTAGTCCCTGGGCCCTGATCTTCGCTAACTTCTGGGGTCATAAAATGATAACAGCAATAATAAAAATAAATCAGCGTGTTTCTGTGTCTGACTGCTACTGGCTATCAGATATAGTGATTGAAATTATAGATTTCATTGCTTTTCTCCTTCCAATGCCCCATCCCTGGCGATGTTCAAGGCCAGGTTGGAGCAACCTGGTCTAGTGGAAGGTGTCCCTTCCTGTGGCAGGGGGTTGGAATTGGATGAGCCTTAAAGTCCTTCCATCCCAACCCATTTGATGATTCTTTGATTCTGTGAAACTTAAGTATTATATATTCCAGGGATTTTCACAAACTGATCCTCCCTACTGCTTGGCCAGACCAAGGTGACCAAAAGCGATACTCATGGGGAAGCGGGATGACAGTTGTCCCCATCATCTTGTCCTGGTGTTGATGCCGATGTCATTCACTGGGGTGAGGCTCTTGGGCTGGGAGCATGCACATCCCTCCCAAATAAATTTTCAGTAATGAAAGGATTGGATGAGGTATGGATGTATTCTGTTTCCTTATTGTTGAACCATCCTTTAGCGATCCTTTCTGCCTGTGACTTTCCTTGCCAGTAGAAAACCTTCTTTTCTCTGCTGGGCTGGGTTTAAATTGGGTGGGGGGTTTGTGCTGACCTGCTTAATCCCAATTACGTTTTTCTTTAGGTTGTTATCTTCTTCCTATGATTCTTTCTCTCAGTTCAAGTCCAAATCCCACAGGAGACATTAGAGAGACAGCAGAAATGAGTTAAATGTGAAATGCTGTCAATGATTTTTATAAGCAAGTTGTGGTTTCCCTGCAGCATCACGTACTGGATTTTCATTCCTAGTATTTAGCTCCAAACAACCAAGCTGCCCGCGGCAGCAGCTGGGTATTACACATGTTCCTCACATTGGACAAGGGCTGGGTTTAGTGCTCACCATCAAATCCCTCTCAGATGTAATGCCTCAAGCGCTGACAGCAAGGAGGCTTTTGTAGAACTGCTCATCCACCATAGCGACAAGAAGATGTAGGTGCTGACAAGGTGCTCTAGATGCTGTGTTGGGCACAGGGACCTTTCCCTCTCACCTCTCATGGTCTCTATGTTGTGATGATTGTGTCTGCAGGGTAGGACAGCATCCTCCAGGTACGGGATAAAGCTGTTTGTGCCCACCCTGCAACACAGACATGTTTGTTAACTGCTGCTGTGGGATTGGTAAGTGCATAGCTTCTCATATCTGCAATTCATTTTTCGTAGAATCCCAAAGCGGTTTGGATTGGAAGAGACCTTAGAAGACAAGGGAGGGTTTGATATGCTCAGTGCCAGAATTTCTCCTCTCATCTCTGAAACAGGTTTTACAGCACCGCGTTTATCCATTCCAGGGCTTTGTAGGGATCCATAAGAAATAAGGAGTTGATGGAACGTTTGCTTTGGTCCCAAAACTTTTGCTTCCTGTAGGTACTCACCACAAAGCAAACAGCAGCTCTATCTGCTGCTGTGAGGAAAGCTCTTCTGAGTGTTTAGACCTAATATTAGGCGTTTATTCCTTATTTCTGGTTTGACTCCTGCTTTCGGCTTTTCTGGAATTGGTTGGTGGGTTGGGTTTTGTTTGATTTTTTCCCATGCATAAGTGGAATTCCTCTAAGTGGTATCAAAAGGGCAAAGCCCAAATCCTGCCTTGCGTCAGCATTGCTCCCTGGGTCCCTCTGGAAGGATTAAGGTAAAGCCTTTCCCCAGCACAACCAGGCCACTGACTATTTAATACTCTTTGTTAATATGTTCTCATTATGTTTCAATTTGGATGTAAAAAAGAACCATTGCAGCTCATATTTGACTTAGAAATAAGTATATCTTGCAGTGCCTGCTGGCTCCTGTTGGGGGGGGATTTCCCATGTTGCATCAGTGACTTGAAAGTCAACCAAATTTTGATGTAAATGGGTTTTCTACCCTTTGGTCACGGACACACTTTTGAAAATTACATTCTTGGCCTTTACACCACTGGAAATCTCTGCTGTCTGTAGAAACCAGAGGTGTGTCTGTATACAATGGAGCGTAATGAATATCATGGAATCCAGGAATGGTTTGGGCTGGAAGGGAGATAAAGCTCCTCCAGCTCCAACCCCTGCCACGGGCAGGGACCCCTTCCACTGGAGCAGCTTGCTCCAAGCCCCTGTG
>JBCJKH010050806.1:12400-22496 GCA_039877255.1 Loriculus beryllinus | reverse complement strand
ACCGGTCCCAACACTGATCCCTGAGGGACACCACTCGTCACTGGCCTCCAGCTGGACACTGAGCCATTGACCACAACCCTTTGCGTTTGACCATCCAGCCAGTTCTGTATCTGCCGAGTGCTCCACCTAACAAATTGGTGTCTCTCCAACTGACTGCTAGCAAAAAGAACACCCAAGTTCCTGGAACTGTGGGTTAATATGTATAATTCAAAATTGTAATGACAGAAACTTACAGCATTGAGCAAAATTAATCTCTTTTATAAAGAATATTCTTTCTCTTTTTCTGCAGAAATTTTAAAAACAGACCTATCAAAAAAACCTTTTTCATAAATAAAACCCCAGAAAACCTCAAAAGGAGGTTTACATTTGAAATGCCCAATAGGAGATGCGTTGTGAATTGTCTTCGGCTCTCCATCTTTGTAAGTGAGTCTCATGAGACAAAATACATTTTTTATGAACTATTTCTCTTCCTGGTACTGTGGGTGTGTCAGCAGCTGGGTTTTTGTATCGAAGTTCTCAGAACCCAAAAATGTATTTCAAAAGAATTTACAACTATAACTCTGCAAAGTACTAGGAAATATGATCCTCATCCCTAGGGTAGCAGGGCATTTTAGACTAAATCCATTTAGTTCAGTCAATCCATGTTCACACATACAAAATCTCTCTATTTCTATGCAGCATATTGACCTGAACTCCCCTAAATTAAACCCATTTTTGCAAAGGCACTTCAAAAACAACCGCCTTATAGAATGCCACCAGCTTAAACTACATTTGCTGAGATAACCCCATCACTGTGGACTCACATTTGGAATAATATTTGCATATTCAATTTTTTCTATCATGAAATGCTTTATCAACTGTTACATTCCAATAACCATGAACGTAAATGAGAGCAGACTTCAAATGGACAATCATTAACCTATGCTGTAATGGTTATACAACATCCTTCAAATACTGAAGGTTTTGAATGTGATCAAGTGATTCTTTCTTGTTATTTTGACTTTCATACTAATTATTAAACTTTAATTACACATTATGGGCAATTATTAATATTCATTGTGCATTATTGTCATTGTTCATGGCTTTTATAAAAGGAGCTATACCTGATACAGAAAAAACCCATTAGATTAAATATTCATTTACATGTTTTTGCAGCAACCTATTTTTAAAACAAATAACTATGAGTCTGTTTTTCTATTAGCTGTTATGTTTATAAATATTGATTTAATACCCATTATTCTTCTTGACTGCACTTCTGTGACTTTCTCTACCTTTATGCTTTCTCTATAAACATTTTATCCCTTGTTAAGATTACAAATGTGAACAGAACAAAAAATTGGTTTTAGAAAAAAGAAACAAATTGAAAGTTTCTACCAGTCACATTAGCACTAAAAAATTTTGTACCTGGGGCAAGACAGAGGTAAAAAATTCAATCACTGGGTGCCTAATTAAAAAAAATAAATAAATAAGAAAATATTTCATGCCCTATTTTCTCCAATCAAGACCAAATAAAGCCAACTGACTCTTCAAGAAGTGTGCACTTCTTGGCTCATTTTAAATGTGTTTAAGCACAGCAAGATGCCCAGTAAGATTTTCAATATTCTCTGTCCCTGGACCAGGAATAAGTGGGTTTCTTGTCACATGATTTGGCCTGGAGGTAATTAAAGACTTGTGTTGGGACGTTTATGATATCTCTCAAACCCATCCCCTCTCTAGAAAGTATTTTACTCAAAGGTGCAAAGAATCATGTTCCAGCACCCCTATTCTTTGGTAGCCACCAACTTCTTTCAAAATCCATGTGGCGCTGGGTTTTTCTTTCCTTTTGAGACACAGCTGAAAGTGTTTCACAGCTAAAGTACTTGCTATGCATATACATGGAACAGGACAGAACAGAACAGAAGATAGGATAGAATAGGATAGGATAGGATAGGATAGGAGAGGAGAGGATAGGATAGGACAGGACAGGATAGGATAGGATAGGATAGGATAGGATAGGATAGGATAGGATAGGATAGGATAGGATAGGATAGGACAGTACAAGAGTGAGCTTCCAGGTGAAAGAGCTCTCTAGGGGTTATCTCAGCTTGGTGAGGCTTCCCATGGCAGGATGCCTTGCAATGGTAGCTGGGGGGAATGGGTTGGGGGGAGAGGTGCACAGGCAATGACACAGACTACAGGGGAACATCTTTTTTCCCTACTCCATCATCCTCACAAAAGCTGGGAAAACCCTGTTGGTTCTTACTGTCTTTCTGCTCTTTACCAGACTGACCTGACATCTCGCTTTGTCTCTGCAATGTGTGTGCTTGTGCACGGTGGCTAAGTTAACCGGAAAAACTCATACGGATAGAGAGCATTATAGGTTTGGGGACAGAGAGATTGATGGGTCAGCCAGCAAATGAAACACACCAAGGTATCAGATTTATGGGGTGAACCAGAACCATGTTGCAGAAGGTGAACAAACCACAATGAGTAGATTTGGTTTTGAGAACTAGGTTGAGATAGCAGAGAATCCAGCAAGTTCAGACTGGGACAAAGCTTTACACGTAACATCATGGTCCAGGGCTTTTTCTTTACATTTAAATGGGCAAAGTGTGGCGTCACAGGTGTCCCAGGTCAGAAGTAAGGTAGGACATAAGGTCCAGAGTAACTTTGACCATCAGATTCCTTGAAAAATGTCCAAACTTGAGCTGTGAATTAAAATAAAAATCCTTAAAATATAACTGTTGGTTGCTTTTGGCCTTCAGCAGTTTGCTGAGACAGTCTCCTGTTGAAGGTTGACATAGTTCAGTGCCTCCATGCTGTGTCCTGTTGGTATGTGTGTGTTCCCCAGCAGGACTGAGCTCAGGGCATGCATTCACTTAGTACAAACACAAATTCAAAACTCATCCTCAGACTCAGACCTGACCACCATGCACTTGCTGAAAACATTCCCAGCAGGAAATCTCCTATTTTGAATATTTATTAAAAGTGAGCACAAAATGGATGTGTGTGTGCCATTTAAATGAGTTTTATAGGTGATTTTGACTAACAGTATTCAAAATAAGTTTATGCAGCATCTCCCCTTAAACATGCCAGGACTTTTCAGAAATGTATCACACATTAATTTCTGCTGGTCTGATGAGTTTAGACCCAAGTGGAGCTACTCATATGCTCAGAGCTTCATCACGTTAAAGGATTTGGCTCACATAAGGACCAATGTGTGATGCTGTGCGTTTTAGTGTTAAAACAGGACTTCATTGTCTGTCATTTTATCTAAACCTCACATAATCAGATACCATATTTAAGTTTGAAAAGCCTTGGGGTTTTTTGTGCCTATCTGGATTTCTTCTGCTCCCTTAGAAGCCCATAAGAACATTGATTTGAAGTAAAGCACACTCAGCATGCAAGGAGACAGGAGCAGCATCTAGTTTATACACACTTACATGCATAGTGATATAATTCTTACAGGTTCATGTAAAAATAATCTCAGGATTTACTTCCAAACAGTCTAAATCCCCCTTTCCCTTTATGATAGGCTCCACTGTGCCTGTTCAGATTTCCAGGTGTCATTTAAGAATATGAAGTGCTCCAGAAACAAGAAGCACAACAGCTAAACCTGCTTTTGAAGTAAATGACCCCAGCTTCTCTGTACAGCAGATTTGGCCAGTGGATTTGACCTGGATGTGTGTTCACCTGTTTTCTGAGGGCAGAGGGTCAATATTTTATTGTGTTTTGCTGTTTTCTTTAAATATTCTGATTGAAATCAGAGCAAAATGCGTTAAAAATAATGAATGTGTATCATTAAAAAAAAAAACCTGCAGAGGTGTAATCTTTGACCTGGTTTCCCTGCAAATGTGTAAGAGACATTTCTATGAGCAAAGCAGGTTTTTTACAGCTCACATTTCTGCTCTATGGTGCTCTCAGCGGGGTAAACTGCATAGAAAAACATTAGATGCTTGATTAGATAATAGCATTAGCATTTGAGATAAACTTTCCTTTCTTCACAAAGATAAACCTCATTATTTAAAATGTGTTTCATCCTCTAGTTCCTTCATAGGAGATACTTCTGCAAGCTACCTGCCAATAACAATTAAAGCTTAGTTTGCAAGGAAAGCGGGTTTAATTGCCGAAGCACTATTTATAGGAAGTCTCCCATGAGGATTACTGAGCTGCAAGAATGCAGATTAAGCAAAATGAGGGCAGCAGAGAACGTGATGCACTTTGGCTAAACAGTTCTGTCAGTCTCAATAGGTGTGGGTGCCGATAACAGTGCTGATGACAGCCTAATGATGCATCCTGCAGCACAGCTGGGTGTTTCAGACACTGTGCAGTGTAACAGTGTGTCCTCAGAAATTTCACAGCAAAGCATCTTCTCTTTCCAGGTATTTACCTCCTCCCCTCACCACCCAATAACCATCGTGACTGATAATCTCACCTTTAGAGGTTTGCTGGCTTTTTGGGCTGGGGTATAGTGTTTGTCCCCATGCCAAAAAGATGCATAGTTCTTCCCAAAGAAGGCTGGAAGGTTTCAGATGAGGGAATTAGTCCTGCACTTCCGTGTGTGTTTTGCAACAGCAGCTGGATGAGTCTATCTCCTGCCTTAGCATTTTCCAGAAAACAGGGAATAATATGACAGGAATGAGAGACAACCACAGCCAAACCAGGGGTAAAAGTGGGGCTCCTTCCGTCTTCTGTCACTGCTTTCCCTGTGATCTCCAGCTGCCTAGTGCAGAGCAAAAACTGGACTGTGTAAAAGGGGGATCATAAAATGGTTTGGTTTGGAAAGGATCATCCACTCCAAATCCCTGCAATAAGAAGGGAAATCTGCACCTACTCAAAGCCCCGTCCAACCAGACTGTGAATGTTTCCAGGGATGGGGCATCCACCACCTCTCTGAGCAACCTATGCCAGAGTCTCATCACCACAATTTTACAAAATGTGTTCCTAACATCTGCTCTAAATCTGCCCTTTTTTAGTTTAAAACCCTTTAGCCTTTGTCCTATTGCAACAAATGTGCTTAACGCCCTTTCTGCATTTACCTCTCATCTTCTTCAATTTCCCCTTGCACAGTTCACCTCCCTGTTTGCTTTCATAAACAGCATCTTGCCCTCATCCAAGTGGAAGCCTGCTGGGAAAATAGGAAACTTTATGCTTTGCTGTTAATTCTTCATAATCTTCATTATCATCATCATCAAACTGAGCAAGAATATTAATGTTGGGACATTTTGGCAAACCAGTCACCGAAAATATAAATATAGTGGCCTAACAGATCAAGATCAAATGCTTCACTGAGCTTTAAAATTATTTCTAATTGTTTAAATATATTTTAAAACAATCTTGGATAAAAATTAATGAGAGTTAAATATTAAAAGTTAAAGTAATTTTTTTTTTTTCAAGACATTTTCAGCTTTGGTTAATGAATAATTTAGCTCATCTGACAGAAATTCACAGGAAAATAGATGTTGTGAAACCTACATTTTCACCAAAGGGGTTCCAGCTGAAAAAATTACATCCTTCTCTGGTTAAATCCTTCATTAAGATTCAGGTCTTTTCTGTCAGTAAATCAGTAATCTGTTAAAAAAAGGGTAATACCATCATATTCCTTGTTAGCTTGTCTCTGTCCATCTTATCCTACCTTTTTATATCCTAAACTCTTTGCAACAGGGATTGTGTTTGTAACACAGTCCACAAATTGCCCAGTTCACAGAGCTCTGTCATTGCCTATTAACTCTTACTCTCCCTGAGCTGCAAGTGCCTTACTTTCTCCAATGATGATAATACAATAAAATCATGATGTTTCATCTCTATCCAGCATATGCTTGGTTCTAGGAACCATTTTCAAGATTTTTCCATGACAGCTCTGTTTGCATTCATTTTTAAGGAAAACTGGATGATGTCTCATAATGCCATGATTGTTGGAGTCAGAGATTTATGAAAAAGGAAACAGAGGGGAGGATTTAGACTGAAACAAAGGTTGTCTACATAGAATCATAGAATAGTTAGAATTGGAAAGGACCTTAAGATCATCTAGTTCCAACCCCCCTGCCATGGGCAGGGACACCACACACACTAAACCATGTCACTGACATGCATATGTCTGGAGGAGGACAAGGTCTCTCAGGTTCTCTAATAGTCCATGGAGTCTGTTGTAAGTCAGGAAGACCAACAGCAGAGCCCAGCAGTGCTACAATACCTAATGTTCAGTTTCGTAACTTCTGCACTGTGTTTTTGCTTGAAAAGGTGCAACATCTTATTTGGTAGCGTGGCATCACATGGTTCATTTGCAAAATAAACATCTTTGGTTTGCTTCACCAAAAAACACCTTGACCTGGACCCCCCCATCTCTCCTGATGGTGCAGGAGGAAAATCCTAATGAGTGCAAGTTAGTGGAGTGTTTAGGAGCCGAATCAGGGCAGATACTTAATGACCTAGATAGAGAGATACAGAACAACAGCTCTCAGAAGCCAAATTCTTAGAAGAGTGATCCATTTTCTGCCATTTTTCTCTGGGGCAATCTGGGAAATGGAGCGTGTGTATGCTCATGAAGTGAAGCAAGAGCTGAGGATCTGTGAGTGAAAGGAGAATATTGGATCTTGCGTCACTTGGCATTTCAACATCTAAATGTAATTATTTTTCACAAGCATCCATTCTCATCCATATTTTTCTCTATATCTTCACACTTTTAATGCCTGCTCTCTCACAAGGATCTGTGGTCACACTGACTCCCACTGTCTTTAAATTGCAATTCAGAAACAGATGAGCCTGAATCCAGGAGTCTTCTAACTTTGAGGATATCCAGATCTGATCAAGACTTGGCTCCTCCTCAGTTGAAGTAGTTCTACATTTTCCCATCCTTCTGACTGGATCTTTGTTCTTAGCTGGCAGAGGAACAACGTGGTGATACACAGCTGAACCACGCTCCCCAAACAGAAGGCCAACAAAAAACAGGGTCTGCCTCTTCAAGCTGACTCACAAGCACCAGGAACAAACTGTAACACGAAGGTTTCAAGGGGGAGCATGTTGCTCAGAACCCTATGAACTGTGCTCTCTGTTCTGCATGTTCTTGCCAAAGATTATCACTTCTAATTAATCTAAGACAAAAGGAGAACTATTTTATTTTATTTTATTTTTTTTGTTTTTTGTTTTTTAACAAACCTCTGAAATGGTTATTTTTAAGGCTGGTAAATCTATGCTAGCCAGTTATTGGTGCCATGTTCGGAAGCTCAGACAGAGCCAAATTATGCCTCAGATTAATGTATTGAGCAGTTCAGAGGTTAGACAAACAGCTGTTTCTCAAGCAGGCACACTACAAAGCTTAACTGTTCATTGGAAGGGCAAACACAGCCTAGCTGAAGTCCCAGTGGGCTAACTTTTATTTGTTTCTGATTGGGAGATATCTAAAGCCGACTCCACGCTACCGATGACCTCCCTTAGCAGGGGCAGAAAGTTGAACCTCTGGAGCCAGTGTGATTTTACCAGTCTCTGGGAAAAAAACACAACAAATCTTCGGTGACTCTGAGATAATCTGTAAAATGCTGCACTTTCAGAAATGAGCTTTAATAATTCAGGAAAAAGAAAAAAAAGTATATGTAAATAGAGACAGGCTGCAGGGGAAAATGACATAAAACCCCTGAACCAAACATTGCTTGTGACTTTTTGCAAAGCTGTTAGTTAACCATGAACAACCATTTCTTCAACAGTGGTTATATGCAGCATGCATGCTGAATTAAGTGCATTCAAAATGCCAGATTACTCAATAGGGAAAGCACAACACAGACTGTTTAGTTACCTGATATCATTGCAAGTATTTCAGCAAAGCACTGAGATCCTCAAGCAAAGCAGCAGTTACTCACTTCAGAGCAATTCTTAAATGCTTGCTCTGTGTAAAAGAACTGGCCATATTAAACAAAATAAAACATATTCCCCCCCCAAAAAAAAAAAAAAATAAAAGACTGAAACATCTTTTTTAAAAACTAGAATTAATGGATTCAATGTCAAAAGTCCTATTAGTTGCAATGAGTAATTTGATCCTAGGCTGACATAGATCAGCTCCCCAGACCTCATGGGAAACATTCAGATGACATGTCTTAGAATTTTCCTTCTGCCTAGTATTTAGAGGGTTGTGTATCTAGCACTGCAGAAGTGCCTCCATTCACTAATCTGTCAGAAAAATACAGGCTAAGCTAGGTACATGGAACTGACTCAATAATAACTATGGAGTTTTCTGGAGCTTCGTGGATACTCTTTCAGGAGACTTCAGTGCAGTAATTTGTTTTCTGACAGTTTTCCTGCTACTACCTTGTCTGACTCAAATATGGGTAACATGATTTAGTGTGAGGTAGCCCTGTCCATGGCAGGGGGGTTGGAATTGGATTATCTTAAGGTCCTTTCCAACCCTAACTATTCTATGATTCTATGACTCTATGGAGAGACATGACTAGAACTTACTTCTGTACACTTTCTTTTAGGAAAACCTCTAGCTTCATGAAGTGATGTCTATTAACGACTAAGAAAAACGGTTGGTCCAGAGAATAAGAGCATGCTGCAACCAATGTTCTGAAGTAAAGAGAAAAAAACTTATCCCACTCTTAATACTCCATCTCTAAAACTATTTATAAGCTTAAATTGAGGTACTCTGGAGACAACCTTACTGTGTTTATTGGCTTCCTAAAGGTGTTATTGGTCTCACTGCTCACAGTCCATTGCCTTTTCAATGTCATGCTGCTGCCGTTCACCATGCACTTAGAGGATGGGAGCTAATGTACATTTGTCAGCCAAGCAGGCTTAAAGACTTTGGTTGACAAGGTGAGAGCATGGACTATACTTGTGGGGGTCAGGCTCTAACAACTCTGTCTGCTGTAGCATGTCAGCATATGGCTTGATTGCAAACTCCCTGTGGACCTGCACTGTCTGCCTTTAATATCCTACTTCAGCAGAAGACAGTGCAGATACAGAGCTTGCAAGTCAAATTAGCTGTGGAAGCTCAAGCCCACCAAAACCAGCAAAGCTCAAAGAACATGATGTGGTTTATGTACATCAAGAGTATACCAGTTCTAAATGCAGACAGTCTCTCATCAGAGTAATGGACCATCAAGGAACACCATACTGCAGTTGGATGTGTGTCTGCAGCCGCCTTTCCATCAGGGGGTCACTAAGAGGTCTAATGGGGATTTGGTATGACTGAAAGCTGGGGTGGCTTGGAAAACTGTCTTGTAGTTTAAAAGCAAGTAACACAGAGACAATTCATACTGAGAAATCCAGGGGGAATAACTGGTTATTAGTTCACTTCTTGTGGGCAGTATGGAAGAAGTGAGTCATTGCTAAGGATAAACTCAAATTGCAACCGGCTTTAGTTTTATATTGATAACATCTATTGCTAAATTATAACAATAACAGTGACGTTATCTTGAGAAAAGTGCTTCAAAGTGCCACTTCACATCTTATTTGTGCTCTGTACAGAGAGGAACACTAGCCGTCCAGGTAAAGCACAGAAGAGATGTGGGTTTGATTCTTGGTCATGCTACATGTTTCCTGTCTTGCCTTGGGCAAGTCCCTGAATCTGCCTGTGTCTCATTTCCACCTCTGTGAAATGGGAATCATAGTACTGTGAGCCTTTCATCCACCTCTATTTGGAGGGTAAAACCTTTGTGTTTAGGACTGCTTTCAACATATGCACATTGATATGTGTACATGCACGGAAAGAGAAAAGAGAACTTAAAATAAGACTTCCAGTTTTGTTGGGTCTTAGTAAGTACTGAAATAATAGCAGCACTGATAAATGATGGGATTTATTTAGAATGTACAGTACAAGCAGAGGGATTCTTCTAAACAAATATTAATGTTTCTACCTGAGCTTGTAGTCTAGAATCACAGCCAACAGCTCCTCAGCTGTCTTGGGCTGCATAAAAAGAAGTGAGGGAGGGTTGAGCAGGTTGAGAGAGGGGATTCTTCCCCTCTGCTGCACTCTGGTGGGAATCCATTTACAGTAATGTATCCAGGTCTGAGGGTAACAACACAAGAGGGATGTGGAGCTGTTGGAATGAGTCCAGAGGAGGCCATGGAGATGCTGTGAGGGCTGGAGCAGCTCTGCTCTGGAGCCAGGCTGAGAGAGCTGGGC
>JBCJKH010050805.1:0-20566 GCA_039877255.1 Loriculus beryllinus | reverse complement strand
ACTTTTTTTCCTCAGCTGTATTAGTTGGTCAGGTAAAAATCTTTGCGGATCTTCCCAAGCTTTTCCAGTAAGTTTGAGACACTTTACTGAAATTATACTGGAAGAAAAAACTGCTACTGAGTTGAAGTAACAGGAAAAGAGGCAAGAACATTAGAAATAAGAAAACACTGCAATAGGTTTCTGATTGTGCTGCTCTTGATACAAGGTTATGCAGTAAATGACTTCAAATTTGAATTGTATCTATCCTATTTTGTATTTTCCTTTTTTTTACAAACACAATTATTTAGCATTTCCTACAACGTGCTTGATATCATATGCATTGGCCAGCACCGACTGTGTTGCTGGAGTGGATTGCATCTAGTGGCTGGAAAGCAAAAGTTGGCCGGCTGGGATGCTTGGCTTGTGGGTGGAAGTTGCCTGAGGCACATGTCTTGTTAGTGATATTAAGCTATTCTCTGAATCCCACATACACTATAATGTACAGGTCAGTGGGTAGGACAACACTAGATCAAACGGTGGCTTGGACACCTATCTCTGAGCACTATCTCTACAGCCTATAGTCTAAAATTTGCCATGATGTGATCTTCTGTGGACAAATCAAAGACTGATCAAAATTGCTTGGGTTCAGTTATCTGAGATGTCTCTGATACCTCTCATTATTCTGGCAGCTGTTGTTAAGGACAGCATCAAACAAGCAATAAAAATGAGGAGGATGTTGAAGGGATTAATCAAAGGATTAATGCTTCAGCATAGGTAGGGAACAATTTTAAGGTGTAATACAGCCCAGATTTTGAAAGGTCTGTAACTTCTGATTTCAGTACTTCTGCGAGTGTCTGAAGTGAACACAAAAAACCTTCAAGCTGAAGCCTAAACCCAGCTGCACACAGGCAAATGCAACTATGTGTATAATATAAAGGGATTTGCATTAAAACCAAATTAAAGGTTATTACAGGAATGGAAGGCAGACAAATAAGCAACAACAACACACTGTAGGTAGCTTATCTTTCAAATACAATGTGATATTGTTGTACCAGCGACTGAAAGGATGCAGATCTACTATGGAGCCCTAAATCAGATGCACTGAGATAACAGGAACATCCTATCCCATTTTCTGGCAACACATATAAATAACACAGAACCTAACAGAATGCGCAACAAAATTCTACTTAAAGTTATTTTCTAGAAGAACAATAATTTTTTCCAAAGATTTATGTGTCATCCTGGTAGGTGCATTTCTTGGTGGTTTAGAGGAATAACTATTGGAATTCTTAGATAATTCACAAAAGTAATTTAAGGGACATACAAGATGGCATCTGGTCTCTCCTCAATGTATTCTGAAGCATGCTAACTGAGTTCATTGCAAGCAGGCAGATGCCTGACTTGGCAGGTTCTTGTCTGAATTTGATATGCCATAAATCACATTCACGATGATCAACCATCGCATCATCATGGAAAAACTGTGGAACTTTCTAGAGCTGGTTTTCCTGACTACGGGCTATGCCATGCCCAGAAAATAACCAGCTGAGGAACAGCTGTGTGGATGATGAAGCAATAGATATTAAGTGGGAAAATACTATGTGCAAATATGCAAGCCAGAATCTTACTGTACAACAGTTTCAGATAAGTTTGGCCCGAGTTCTGGACCACTTATTGAACAATCAAAGCTGTCTTCCATCTGAATTCATATTTCCCCTTCCCTAAAGACAATAATCAGACGTTAAGTTTCCAAGGCTAAATGCTAGGGTTGATTTCACAAACAAGTAAGCTGTGTGGGAGATGTATGACAGGCACAGTTTCACTTATCTTTCTGAAATACGTTAACAGGAAGTATTAGTCTCAGTTTAATTCTGGAGAATAAAAGAAAAGAGCAATGGATTCAAGAAAAGGAAATAAAGGGTGAGGCTTTCTAGCGGCAGTAGAATAATTTTTGATACTAAAAGTAGTTGGTATCTAAATAGAAGTACGCATGGTTTAAATATGCAGGTGTGGTAGTCCAAGAAGTAGGGTGAAACTGCATTCAGAAATTAGCTGGAGCCAAATTTGTAGCCAGCTAAGGCAAACAGAGGATATGGATGCAGTTGATTAACTTAGTACACTAAAGCAAATCTGAACAAAAAGCCTACAAAAGAAACAAACATGAGCTTGTTCCAGCTGCCTCCTCTGTCTGAAGATATAGGTCCTCTTTGTGCTGCTGGTGCAGATCTGAAGAAAAGAAAACAAACAGGATGTTCACAGCACAGAGCTGAGTTAGGATTCTTCTAAATATCAGGCAGTTGTAGCCAAGGATGAAGTTTGCAGTGCAAGTGCTAAGCTCGAAGTTTCTTTGTAAGAGCTTGTCACCAGATTCTCTTTGGCTGTCACATTGTTATAAATAGGATATTTGTGTAAAAAGCCCTGGGAACACTTCTTTCTACCTGAATACCCAAGACTCCTTGTTTCTCCACATCCATTTACTGTCCCTGGCCTTATGCTTGAGATTGTATAAAGCAATTCTAGACAGCAGCGGTCCTAGAGGTCTATTTTTACAGCAGTTGATTCAACAGGATTCTGATCCGTTTTTAAGCCCCTCTGACATTACAATAATGCAAGTAATAAATACCTCTACTAATAGGTTGCGTCTGGCTTCCTTTCTACTCATGTTTGCAAGCCATCTATGCCATCTAGTGGGTAGTTTTTTATTTACAAGTTTTCTTTGAATACCAGAGTGACAAGAAGCCCAAATGCAAATTCTGACTCAACAGGACCATAGACTAAGTTTGCAGAGGAGTTAAGAGCCACTGTTGCTACCCAAGAAGCCCCAGGTATATTACTGCACCTTCTAGGCCATCCCTCTGCTACCCTGACACAGCCTTCTCCTTTGGTATCCCAGTGTAACAGGAATTGTGGACACAAAAAAAGCCACTTGGACAACTTTGTTTTGTGGCTCTGGACATTATTCTCCAGAGGCTGAGAAGGCTACTACTAGTACTGTAATAGCAAACAGCCATTGTGAAAGGGGGTGCAACAGAGCCTGCATGCCTAGTCTCACTATTTATTATAGAAGTGTATACACTGAGCACACACACTCTGCAAAGGAAACCTTTCCTCACAGATAACATGTTCTTAATAGTGACATCCCTCCTGACCAAACTGTTCCCATGTCAGTTAATGGACTGTCAGAGAGCACAGATCCATCCGAAGAGAAAACAGATCTAGAAGATAATCATGAAATAATTTATATACATCTGATAAGGGCAGCTAATTTCAATAGCACTGTTATTTATTGCAGAGAAGTGATTTGGGGAAGAGTATAAGTATTCACTGGCTTGAAGTATTTTAGCCATGTAAATTTCAGGGAAAGGCAATAATAGCATTCAGACTCTAACCTGATTAGGCATAGCATAGATAAGAACTGAATTAAGCCTCTTACACTGCCATCTATACAGGAGGGGATAGAAGGCTCAGGAAGGCAAGAAGCAAAGAAACTTCCTAAGGAGGATGATAGCTGAGCTGCTTAGTAGCTACCCCAGGAGAGTATGAGGCTGGTGCTTAGAATACACTAGTGATTATGTTAATTTAAGGACTAATGTGGATGGAAAGGAAGGGGTGGCTGCTTCCCGGCTTACATACTGCAAGTGTTATGTGGTAATACTGGAGAACTGGTATTCTCATCCCTTAGGTGAAAGGAAAAAGACACTAATGGTTTCCAAAAGCCTTCTCATCCAGGTTTCCTCACAAAACTTTGAGGGAAATGGTTTAAAACCTGGGAGAAGAGAAAAAATTCTGTTAAGAGTTCACAAGTTTATATATTTTAAAGTCCTGTAAAGTGCTTTTCCTCCAATTTGTTAATATTGTCACCATGTTCACAACTGCAATTTTGCATGGGGCAGCTGTATTTTCTTCTGACATACGAACAAAAGCCTTACCATTCACTGGCAGAACAAGGAAACCCTATTTTAATCCACCATGCAAGCAGTTATCTAGCAGCAAACAAATGCCAAACAGGACGGGAAGCCTGTTCTATGATCTACTACGTAGGAGTCCAGAGCTATCTGATATGTAAAATGCAACCATTTTCATCACACATTTATAGGTTTGTGCTGCAATATAATTTAGATGTAAGAATAAATGTTGCATGATAAGGTGAGTAAAAACTTTCAGTGACCAGCAGGAACAGCGGGTGTAAGGTGTACCAAAAGTGCAACACCTTTTCTGTACCACATGAAGCATTACTGCCACACAACCAAAGTCAGGCTAGCAGGAGTTGCACGTCTCTGCTGCCATAACCAGGAGCAGCAAAACAGGTTTTTCACAGCAGAAGTTATCACTGCAGTATTACATAGGTATTAACATACAAAAGATCTGCAGGTGCTTGAATTAGGGCAGAAAGGACAGTAGGAGATAGGATACAGCCAAATGTATGGATTATGCATAAAAATAATGTAACCCAAGAACAACTTTTATGCATCCATATATCCTGCTACTTTACAAACTGTGAGGAAGTTTTCATATTTGGATGTTCAAGTACCTTATGCGTACCTACACATGCAGCAGCGTACAGATTAAGAAATCTAGTAATTATTGAAAACAGTCATCTTTACTGTAAATTTACTGAAATACATAATAAATCAATTTAATCCTCTTTTTATAATAAAGCAAAATACAGACGGAAAGGGAGACTATAAAACCTAGTTTGGGAATGATGCTTGCTGACCGAGAAAGTTATATGTTGGATGCAGTATGCATTCTCTGCAGATAACCTACTGGCCCAAAGTAAAGACATTAAAATACAGAAATTGGGTTTGCACAAAAAAGGAAAGATTAAAAAAAAAAAATCCACAAAATTTGGAATTGAAAGTTCTAGTAGCTGGAGAAATGTCCTTTAGATCTGTTGCCATTTGACCTACAATTTCATTATTCACAGAAGAATATCAATGAAAGCAATTTCAAATTTGCAATAGATTTTGCATCAAAACACTGATACATACAAACATCACCCATACCATCAGTGATACACAGCGTGATTGTGCGGTCAAAGGACTGATTAACACCCAATTTTGAATAGCAGGTGCTCACAGACAATTGTGTGCAATCTGTAGATAGAAACTGCTCACTCAGTACACAGTAAGTAATAAATTCAAGAACACTGCATATTGTATATGGGTCATAGATAATAGATGGTAGAGGTGGAGTATGTTGAACTGTTGACTTCTGCATTGTTTGGTTGTAATGACACTGAGGATGGATTGAACTTCTTTTACTTACGATGAAAGGGTACACTTAGAATCATCAGGATAATCCACACAAAGTAAGAACATTACAGACCTGTGAAGATATCATTTGATTTATCATCTTTCAGGCAGAAAAATTAAGACAACAAACGCAAAAATCCAAAACAAAATCAACAGTATTATCAGGTCTAGAGCTTCCCTTCAATTATATTTACCTTGCAATCTAGTGTAAATAATTAGAGCTGTGAATACTGCTGTGAATAACTAGTAATCCTGCAGATTACTAGTGTTTTTAACTGTTCTTTGGATTTTCAATCTAAATACAGATTTTATAATGAAGTGGAATACACGAGACCATCTTCTGTGTCTGATAGTGGGTAATTAATTATACAGTATGGTGTAGTGTTCTGCTCAATTTGTGGCTGAAAAATGCCAAGTCTGAAAAATGCGACATCACCCCTCCAATATATCAGTCTCTTACTGAAGACACAAGATTAAACCACTTAGAATAGATGAGATGCTTCTGCAAATATACTATAATAATGAAGGAATTTCACTTACTTGTAATTGTCAGTGCAGACAACACCATAACCAAGGGTTTTCAATCTGTTTTCTAGTTTCTCTACAGTATGAGTTCCACAGGACTCTCTGTGAGAAAGGATTTTAGTATTATTGCGTTCCCTTTCACTGAACCCGATGGGATTAGTAAAGTAAATCTCCATTATTTTGGCTCTTCTGTATTCCTTAACAGCTACAGAAAACTGGTGTACAATGCTATGTATAATGCTTCATTTGCTTACAGTCATTTAATATTTTATACTCAGTTTGCAGATACTGGAAGGTTGGCTTCAGTCACTGTAGCACTTGCAGATTCTATTAATCAATATTCCCACATCTAATATTTCACTAGACAAACAGAAAAAGAGCTAGTTACTTTTGTAAAATAATAATGAGTGTTTCATTTGTAATATTCTTTGGCAGCTATTTAGGTGGTGCTAAAGTTGATGCCAGCTGTCTCTACAGAATAAGCTGGTTATAATAAATTAGAATTATTCTTGTTATTAGGCAATTGTTCTCTTTCTTGAATACAGAATAGAAAAACACAAGGAGAAAGAAAAAGAAAAAAACAACTCAGAAACAATCTTAAAATGCAGCTTCTGTGTCTAGCAATGATTTTTTAATTTATGGTCTAATTACCAAAAGAAAGTTTAGCATAGTACAGAACCCACTGAGGTTTCTAAAACTTGCACCAACATGAAGTATTAAGGCTACTTACCCATTGGTCTGTAAATACTCATGACTAAAGTAATCATATAGGGACCAACACAACAACCATAGAATCATAGAATTGTAGAACAGTTTGAGCTACAAGGGACCTCCAAAGTTCATGTAGTCCAGCCCCTGCAATGAGCAGGGATATCTTCAACTAGATCAGGTTGCCCAGAAGCACATCCAACCTGGCCTTGAATGTCTCCAGGGATGGCACATCCATCACCCCTCTGGGCAACCTGTGCCAGGGTTTTCTCACTGTTATTACAAAAAATTTTTTCCTCACATCCAGCCTGAATCTCTCCTCTTTTAGTTTAAAACCATTACCCCTCAGCCTACTGCAACTGCTATGCAAATATAACTAAAGAGAAAGATAAGGTGAGTTTTTATATACAGGTCCAAATAGGAGAAATTGACCTTTATGGAAAACGTAACTTACGTATCTGGTCCTTCAATATCATCCACAACCCAGATGTCAATTTGTGAGATTTTGTCTTTCTGAAGATTAGGTATTTCATAATCTGCAAAAAAACTAATTCAAGAAACAAATTTTTAGAACTATGAAAACCAAGAAAAATAAATAACCTTTTCCCCTTTGCGTTAATGAAGGCTTTGAGCCTGTGGTAGGATATGGGCTTCCTCAATTTTTGCATTTATATCTAATGATTACAATTAGACTCAACACAGAACAGAAAAACTCTGATTCACATTTTGAATGCTCTCAAAGGTCAAAGGCATTTAATCAGAAGATTTGTTTTCACATTCTTTATCTTAGAAGGGCTCAGCTGAAAAAAAGTTACAACTTAAGAGGTGAACCAGAATGAAGGGAACTTTTCAAAATGCAAAAACAAAACCAAAACCATTCAATAAGTAGTAAAAAAATAAAAAGGTCACTGCTGTAGTTATTGCTTTTAGACATGTCCTGGGTTCAGCACTAGCAGTCATTTTTCTCCTTCTTAGTAGATGGTGCAATGTTGTGTTTTCGACTTTAGTCTGAGAACAGCACTGATAACACCAATGTTCTTAGTTGTTACTAGGTAATGTTTACTCTGATTGAGGACTTTTCAGTCTCACGCTCTGCCAGTGAGGAGGGACACGGGAAGCCGGGAGCAGAGACATGACACCTGGCCAAAATTAGCCAAAGGGATGTTCCATACCACAGCACATCGTGCCCAGTATATAAACTGGGGAGAGTTACCTGGAAAGGCCAGATTGTTGTTCGGGTTGGGCTGGGTATCGGTTGGTGGGTGGTGAGCAATTGTGTTGTCTCCTCTTGTTATTTCTGTTATCACTATTGTTATTGGTGGTAACAATAGTGGTTTTGTGTTATACCTTAGTTACTGGACTTTCATCATTTTATTGCTGATTTCAAACACCATACTTAATCTGCTTCTAGTTATAGCTAGATAAACACAAGTAGTTATTACTTTCCCATCCTGTATCAAATGGATTTTTGTTTTCAGGGTAAGCACATCTTAGTAGTCAGCTTTTTAATTTTATTTATGTATTTTAACTATAAAATCTATTATTGTTTCCAGATACTTCCTGGCATAACTAATGTCCATCCAGCTGTGAGGAATATGGCAGTTCTGTGTTTGGGTTGCTGTGCTCTTCAGAAGAAAGAGTTTGCTCGACAGCAGCTTGCCTTGCTGTTACAGGTAAAACATCTGATGGGAAGTGGAACAATGGTCTGTACAACCTAGTAAATAAAACTAGTCTTGTACCTATAATGAGATGTTCTGCATAGTTATATTATTTGAGAATAAGTATTATTGATTTCCTATAGATCTGAGTCTGGAGAGTGTGGTTTCATGTGGATTTTCCTGATGTGTAACACTCTTCAAGCTAACATTGTCTCTTGGTTGGTAGCATGCTCTAAGGTCACTTCTTATCTTAAAAGTTTGTAGGAATCCTTTGTAAGGATCACTTTCTCTTCTGGATCTGGGTGAAGTCATTCATATATTTATGTTATTACAAGAAGAATACTACAGCTTGTCTTTTCTGTAAGCCTTCCTGCCTTGAGAAACCAGACTAAAAATGTGCCTGTGATTGTTTTCATATTTCTGTTGATACTTACCTGTCATCTTAGGTGTCAGATTTTAATTTCTGGATTATTAATTTTGTATGTATTAAGAAAGAGTTGTTAATTAGAGGAAAAAGCAATATTACAAACCAGTAAAAGATAGCATGCCCAAATGTCTATGGATATGGAGCATTCTGAATACCATAATACCTCCAACTCACCACCCTTGTGGTAAATGTTCTGATGCTTAGCTGATTATACTAAAGGCAACACTATCGTTAACTTTTCAGACCCTGGCTTTAACAGAAGTGTAGGTGGCCATCATGCTTTGAGTGTTGCATTCTGAAGAGAACTGACAGCAGACATTGAGATGATACGTTCAGCTCAGACAAGATCATAAAGCTGTCAGTAATCATAGTAGGAGAACTTTAGTTTTCTAAAAATTTTGCATACACTATTGTTCTTAATTTGCCTTTGAGTATGTCTCATCTAAAATCACTTTGGGGAGGATTTCAGTTGTTTTAGCAACTTTAGACTTAAGCAATTAATATTTGTAGGTATTAAACCCCATACTCTTTCTGCAGGCTGCCATCCATGGCAGGGTGTTTGGCTAAACAGATCGAGGATCTCAAGGCTAACTCATGATGTGTGGTTTTATTTGAATGTTAATTTGAACTATAAGACATGTAGTCACCTATGCATTTGACTTTTGTTACTATTTTGCTCCCTGCTGTCTTTTACATTGTGTTTATTTTATTAAGCTGTACAGTATTTTGGAGCAGCGATTGTCTTACATATTTTTTTTCTGTGGTGCCTATCACTATGGAGCTTCTTTAGGCAAATAGACATTCTGTTTGTCCAGTGTCTGTTTAGAAACTGAACAATAATTCACTCTGTGAATGAATTTCAATTGATTTTATGCAATGGAAATTGCTTAGACTTCTTGATGATAAATTATTTCCCAGACTGTGTTATAAATTCAGGTTTAAACTTGTATCACACCTTCTTAAAGTTTGAAATTTGTCTCAGGTACTATAAAAAGAGTTCCCAAATCGAGCAATCTTTTTAAAGCAAGACATCTTGTTGTGCTTAATGTTAACATCAGTGGTCTGCTCTTAGGTGATATACTTTCCTTATTAAACCTAGGTTTTACAAGTAGATGATCTAAAGGTAAAGCTCAGTGCTTTAAAGGCAATCTTTGACCAACTAATGCTGTTTGGGATTGAGCCATTTAAAGCCAAAAGAGGCGACGACTCTCAAAGTGGAGGTGGACACACTAGAACTGAAAATTGTGAGGAAGAAAGTGAAAAAATAGAGGAGGAGGAAGAGACTACTGTGGTTCACAACCTCCTGCAGCTTTTTTCTGGTTTTTTAGACAGTGAGGTAAGAAATATTATAAAATTTGCCTTAATTTTGTTTTAAAATGTCTTTTGCAGAAAACTTGCCATCCTACTAAATTGTATGTGAATATTACATGATGTGTAATTGAAATTAATAGAATAGTTGTAGAAAATGACCACAGATTTGTCACTGATACAGACTAATGTTACTCTTGAGCTAGCTTTGAGTTCTGCGCAGCTGAAAATATGTGAATTTAGAGAATTGATTGGCATAATAGGATGTGGACTGTTACCATAAAGTATTAGTGTAACAGGCTGTGGTTTATGTGGGGTGTGTGTGTGATCAGCTCTTTCTTCAGTTTCCAGAACTTAGGACAGATGCTGCAGAAGGCATAGCCAAACTGATGTTCTCCGGGAGGCTGATCAGTGCCAAGCTCCTTTCTCGTCTTATTTTGTTGTGGTATAATCCTGTGACTGAAGAGGATACTCGGCTTAGACACTGTCTAGGAGTTTTCTTCCCTTTATTTGCTTATGCAAATAGGTATGGTCTTTGTAACTCATTGCATGAAAATACACATTGCTCTAGGAGCTTAAGGAACCTTCTTCTGTCTTGCATGAGTAGAAATTGCACAAATGTCAAGCAGACCTAAAGGTCTAGTTTCAGACTCCTGTGCATATTACTTTTGAGAGTACATACTCTCAACCCATGACTCTTCAAGAAGACTTCATTAATTCCCTCTTACTCCTGTGGCCTTCCACCATTTTTTATTTTTTTTTTTTAATCTTTCTTAAGCCCATAATTCAAATTGTTCTTCAAGACACTGAATGAAAGATTAATTAAAAAGATGTGCTTTACTTATTTATGCTGTTGAGCACTACTTTGAAGTGCCACAAAAAAGTAGCTAGCAGGAGGAATTCTTCAAAAGAAAAGAATCCATGCCCAGCAATATCAAAGCTGGGTGATTTGACGTTTGGTTTGGTTTGGTTCTTTTTCTTTAACAACAGACTACTCCAATCTAAATTCATGACAAATTCAAAATCTACTGTTTACTTTGGTAGTGGACAAAGAACGTAGCTTATGTAAGCAGGTAGGAGCTTAAATAGTAATTTTCATCTCCTTCCACTAGCTCAAAGAAATAAAATGTTTAAATTACTTTTCAATTGCTGCTAGTAGTTTTAGCCAGTCTGTACTAGATGAGCTTTTATCTGCCTTTTTTATGGTTAAGATTTAATTTAGGCTTAATATATATGACCTTATCTATTTTTCCAAACCAAATTGAATTCAATTTTTTGTGCCCATAAATTGCCACAGTAAGAGGAGTAGTTCAAAGAGAGAGGGGAAAAATCCCCAAACAAATATATTTTTGCTGTTGTCTGAGAAAAACTGATTTCATATGTTTTCAGTTTCACTGGTATTGAGTAATGAATTTAAGCTTTTAACATTGATAATATTTTGCCTGTGAATTTTTAAGAAAAAAACCTTGCTTTAAGAAAAACTTGGGTAAATTGGTGGAGAAAAATATCCTAAATCTTAGTCTGGCTCACTTGGTTGGAATCTGTGTTTAGTTAGGAAGCACCATTAGTTTTCTGTCTCAAAACATGATCTCTGTTCTGGGTCATAAATGCTTTATATTAAGATGAATCATGGAGTGTCTTTGCTTACCAATACTGTATTTTTAGAAGAGAATTATTAATGACTATATGTAATTCAGAACTGTCTGCAAAACTGACATTGAGCTCAAGTAATGAATGAGATTTGGCTGAGCTCCATACCTTATTTTGGTCTTGATCTCTTCCCTGAGTTCCATTTGTTTTCTGGGTGCTCCTCTGTTGACCTCCCATCTGGTCACATCTATAATCAAGAGGTTTACTCTTTGAAATTAAGTATTTGAACTTTGGGAGGAAAAAAATATTGCTGCTGATTTCTATAAATACTCTGTCGTGTCAGTCATGTGGCACACTGATAACATGGACAGGATCCTGTGACCAGTGAACAATTCTCATTAACAGAATGTTTTCTAAACAGTTAGAAACCCTCTCGTGGCCTGAGAGGACAAAGTTCTAGATTTTTTTTTTTTTAATTTACAGGCAATAATCTGAATGATAGTTCAGTTATACTTGAACTAGTTCAGCCTTAAAGCTGCTGAAAGGGAGCATTCTTGCTTCCATTCTTTCTTGCCCCAGCTTTAGTACCTGAAAGGTCTTCTGGTCACCTCCTTTGGCTCAAGAATCCAGCAGCAAACAACCTGCTTTTTTGAAGTTATTTACTTTATTTTCTCCTGTAGTTATTTGGGTTCAAATAGGAGGTTAACAAGTATCAGAAACAAAAAAAAGCTTCACTTTCCCAACTTCTTCCTTGTACTTTTTGATGTCTTAACTTTTAAATTGTTTTGATCTGGCTTGCAGAACTATATACAACTTGCTGCAGAACCAAGTGCAACATGAATTTTAGGCTTGCCTGGCAGGAGTTCTTAACTCTTCTGAGAAAAGAAAGCACAGATTCTTCTTCCAAAAATCTTGTTAACCACTGCATTTTTTTGCCAGGCTTCCTTGATTTCTTACACAATGAAATGTATCCCCAAAGAAAAATGCTACCAGGAAGGAGGAATGAGCGGAGGACAGATTAATCTAAATAAGAGCTTTAGAAAAATGTGTTTCTGTCCTTTAAGAGACAATATGTGTGTATATATCAGGTTTTCAGTAGTAAGGATGAACTTTCAAACTGTTGAGAGGCAGAAAGTGTTACTTAAAACTTACTTGAAATACTTGCTAAATTGGTCTTATGAAGCAGTTCTGATCTCGATCCTGCTGGCTGTGTACCAAGCTTGGCTGCTCCCACATTGCTTTGACTGATGTATTGTAATAGGTCTGTGAACTTTCAGCATAGAAGAGAAAACTTAAGGGTGAATTAAGATTTAATTTTGCCTTATTATATATTGAAACAGGTCTAACCAGGAATGCTTTGAAGAAGCTTATCTTCCAACTCTGCGAACACTCTTAAATGCTCCTGCAACTTCACCTTTGGCTGAAATAGATGTCAGTAATGTTTCGGAACTGTTAGTGGACCTGACCAGACCAAGTGAATTGAAACATCAGTCTAAACAGTCTCAGGACTATCAGGTACACTGTGTTAAACTGGAGGGAAACAATATTTGTGGCTAGAGATTAAGAACGGATCCCCTTCACTTTCTGCTAGCTGTCTGGGCCTTTCTGAGATTCCTGGGGTCAGCAGCTGGATTAAATGAGTGATGGTTCAGGTAATGAAATCTTTTAGCTTGACATTCAACCAACCCCCATCCTTGACCTCTTTTCCTTCTTACAATTAAAAGAGGCTTGTAGAAACTTGCACCATGGCTAACTGTCTATATTGGGAAAAGTAGAAAGATCAGTTGGTATTTATTGTGTAAGATCAGCTGCTTATATCTGAATGATCACACTGCTGTCTTTTGTAAACCTCAGCAAAATATCTGATACTTAATTTCTTTCTTTTACAGGACTTAACAGTGCATGATAGTTTAGCAGTGAAAATTTGCAATGAAATCTTGAGGGACCCAACGGCACCAGACGTTCGCATTTATGTAAAAGCTTTAAATTCACTGGAACTCAGTGGTTCTTCCACAGAGAATCTTCTACTTTTGATCAACGAGATTCTAGAGGTAGTACATAAATAACATGGTTCTTTTTTAATCACTAACCATCCAATATTCTGATATACTTGAAAATGAAGAGCCTTTTACTTAATATGACAACGTGACTGGAATTTCTCTTTAACCAGTCTTTGAAAATTACTTTTTGATGTGTTGTTTCCAGAAATCTGAGCTCATGTCACTGTACAATTTACAGATTTCAGCCACCATAGATAGTAAAATTAGCATGAAACATGAAACTTGATATATTTCAATACAGTAAGTTCTTCTGATTACTGTAGTGTAGCCTATCTTTACTTTATTATCAGCTGAAATGTTACACCTAAATTTACACTGTAACTGTAAGTTCATCAGGCAACCTGAAAAGGGTGCTTGATTTAAGATAAGATGGGAAGGGATTAAGAAAGTAATGTGACAGGTTTTACATTGATGCTTTTTTAATATGGGGGAAAACCACTGCAAAATCTGGGATTGTGACAGAAGACAACAATGATGTATAGAAATGTTGAATACTGATGCACTATGGGCATATGATCCAGGGGCAGCTGCGCTCCAGGACTCTGCTGGAAAGGTCCAGTTGCTTTAATATTGTTTGGGGTTTTTTTTGGCGTTTCTGTGCCTGGTGGTGATGGAGAAAGTGTTTCTTCTTTCAACTTGACTTATCATGTCACACCTTGTATCCTTTGTGCAGTAAATTGAACTAATCCTATTAGTTAAACTTATAAATGGGGGGAAATTTTAATGAGTAAAAGAAATAGCTGTGAAATGAAGTAACATTTAATATTAAATGTCTCTTCTCCAGGAAGTGAAAGATAAACTGTGTCAAAAAGCTATTGAGAAGTTCAAGATGAACTTGACCAAAGATCCTAAAGTGGGCAAAGAGCACGCTGAAATGACTGAGGAAACACACCACTCTGAAAGGACAGAGGAAATGGAGACCACATTATCTGAAAATACTATTCAAAATGAAGAAGGTAACTTAGGAGAGGTGTAGTTTAGTAGTAGGTATACAATGGAGTAGCTTGCTTAGATGCTATGAAAATAACTGCTAGTTTTCCCTCCACTGAATTAACCTACTTTGTGGAAAAATGGGAAAAGGTACTACCTAGTAAATATGTATACAGTTTAAAATGTTGTTTGTACTGAATAATTTTCTGATTTTTATTGCTTTTTGATCAGATTCTGTTTTCTTATTCTCCATATTAGTATAACTACTGCTGTGTTTTGGGTCTTAAGCTCTGCCATGCAGCTCTTCTAAACAAAGACTGTATTAAAATGGGCTTTAGTTTTTTAGCTGTTTGACATGCTTGTGTGTCTGTTAACTACCAGTGATGACTAACTAATCTTTAGAAAGTGACTTGTTGACTTGGAGGAAGAAGAAGGTACTTTGTGGTGCTTTTATGCTTTGGAGTTACCATGCCTTTGCTACTTACAGGCTGTATTGTAGCAGTATATATATGGCTGATATCTTCACTGTTGACACTGGCCTGTCCTTGCTACCAGCTTATAGGCTGGAGCCACATTGTTTTTTATTGCTAAGTAAGAGCTGTAAGTGGAAACGGCTGAAAGAGTTTCCACTGCCTGCACAGCTTATGCAGCTACATGTGCCTTAGCAGTGTGCACTGTGCTGATGGCACAAAAAGTTGTTTAGGATTGCCTGGAGCAGTAAAGCAAAGATGGTGACATGCAACTGTTTTAAGCAGACTACACTTTTGTTTAACATTTATTTGATTTATTTGTTTATGTTTTCTAGTGGAGTATTTCAGGGCTTTCATCTGTTGTCTCTGCAAGTGCCAATTAACTTTATATCTTCTATGTTTATGTCTTCAAATACTTATTGGATGGGAAGTTGCAAGTATGCTTCTGAGATAATAGTTGTACTGTATTTTGTTATCACCTGATAATACTTTTTGGTAAGAATTTCTTACAAAACAGGATTTTTGGGCATTTCTTAAAAGAAGTCTGTAGGAGAAAGCATTGTTTCCTCTGCCACCCTTCCCAAAATACATTTGGGATTGTTAAAAATAAAGCAGCATCTACTACTTCAAATTTGTTAAATGACAGCTGTGACAAAAAGGGCAACAGACACTATTTTTCTCCTTCAGTTGCTGCAAAGGAGATTTAGATCTGATGTTAGGAAACAAGCTTCTTGTCAATATGAGGCCACACCACTTTTTGATACAACTCAAGATGCTATTGGCCTGCTTGGCCAAGTGGCTGCACTGCTGGCTCATGGACATTCAGGTTATGGACACTCACCTGACACAGCTGGTCCCTCACAATTCCAGTGTCCTCAAATGGGAAGTCACTCTTCTCACACCCGTGGTCTTCCAACTCAGGGGAATGGGCAGTCCCAGGTCTCTCTGAGATTATTAAAGACAGGGGCAAAAAGGCATTGAATGCCACTGCTTTTTTTTTCATCTCTATTAGTCAGGTGTCCATCTTCAACCAGAATCAGTCCCATGTTTTCTTTAAGCCTTCTCTTGCTATCGATATACTTACAAAAGCCCTTCTTGGTCTCTGATGCAACACTGGCCAGTTTCAACTCCAGTTGAGCTTTGGTCTCTTGTGTCTTCTCCCTGCACA
This sequence comes from Loriculus beryllinus, assembly GCA_039877255.1. Lineage (NCBI taxonomy): Eukaryota > Metazoa > Chordata > Aves > Psittaciformes > Psittacidae > Loriculus > Loriculus beryllinus. Next base: position 4,491 of record JBCJKH010050805.1, on the reverse strand, counting down.
TATGAACCACAGCTCTAATCTTCCTGCAAAGTGTCTGACCTTTCTTCCAGAGGTCATACAGTTTCTTTTCCCTTTTGAGCTCCATGAGCAGTTCCTGTTCAGCCAAGCTGGTCTCTGCCCTGCTTGCTTGACTTCTGACACAATGGAAGGGGCTAAAGAGTTGTCAGGGATAGTTTACAAGTGATTGACCTGAGCTGGGACAGGGTTATAGCTGAGTGAGACTTAAAGCTTCCTTCTAGCTGCCTTATTGAATTTCTGTAAATTTAAAGAAAAAATAGGGTTACAATTTGGTGGCTTTTTTTTATATACCAGCCAATATTTAAAATACTGGTACTTAAGATGTGTTAAGAGTTGATTGTCTCTGACTTCTGCATGTGCTATTCTGTTTAACAGAAAATAACAGAGATGCTCTTCATACTCCAGTTACTGATGTTCAAAGTAAAGCAACCAAGAAACAAAAATCCACAAGAAACAAAACTGGCAAAGGTTTGCAGAGCTTTTTCTGGCTACAATACTCTGGGTTTTTTTGAAAAAAATAAACTTCCTACTAACTTTTTGTGAATGTATGTACAAAAACCCCATTCAGTCTTCATACAGCATTGTATTTTTTTAAGTTTTATTACTTAAAAGATGAAAATAGCCTTCTTCATGGAAGTTTTTGTGCTGTCAGCCTCTCCTGACAACACAGATTCTAAAAAAAGAAGTCTGACTATAGGATTTCAGGGAAATTTGGCCACAGTCATGTACAGTGATGTACAGGTGTGTCAGAGAGAAGTGGTACTTTAAGGGATTTTGTTGACTGTTTCATTTTGTCACCACATTCTGTCTTTGGTGAGTGCATATATATGTGTGTCAATGAAATATCAAACACTGAAGAAACATACAGAACTAGCTGAAGAAAAGAAATAGTATCACAATATGAAAAAACGCTTTTGCTTATGCTTAGGACAACAGAAAGCAGCATCAGAGGTGAGGTCCATGAGCAGAAGGAAAACTGGTACAACTGCAAAATGTGGCAGTGAAAGGTAAATTCTTTTCTCTCCACCCTCAACCCTCCAGTGTCTGTCCTAGCAAGGACACCTAATTCAAATGTTTTTCTTTTCCCAAACCTGCATCTTTAATGTCCTCTATTCCTCATACACGGATAAATATTTCAGACAAAAAAAGTTTCCTTTGAACTGGTACTTTTGAAACAGCAGCAGGTTTGACAGCTTCACATTCGATTACCATTGCTAAGAGCCTGGAGTTCTTTTTTTCTCTTTTAACGTAGTTGTGTGCAGCAGTAACGCATTCCAGCTGGCAAAGGTCAGATGTTTGGCTTGCATTATGGCTCTTCTTCCAGTCACTTTTTCTGCTCTCTTTTAATAACTGTATTTTTCATTTAAATTCTCTTTCCTTGCCTCCCCCCCCCCTTTTGTTTCTTGTTTTTCAAGATGCAGCCAATAAGCTTCTAGAAGTGACTGATGGCAATGCATTGGGATCTTGTAGGATATAGGCATTAAAGCAACATCATCTTTGTCATTTTCAGCTGTACCTGCTGTTTTGCAACAAAGTATCCCCTGGACTTTAGGGTGACCAGGGCCAAACGTTCCCATTTGCCTACTTCTGTGTCTACTTTGATACCATCGGATCTTTTGCGAGTTTTGCTTATTTTGCAACTGCTGACATATGGTTACTGATACTGCTGCTTCTTCTCAGAAAATAAATAGCCTATTAGTACAAAGTACTTTTGCTTTCTAACACATTGCTTCAAGTTTGTAAATGTAAATCCTTTGGTGTCTGCTTAGTCTTTTTGGCCTTACTTTAAAATATTTTACATTTCAGTGGTGATGAGATTCCAGAATCTGTGCCAGTGTCCAGTTCGAGGCCTTCAAGACGGGCAAAAACAGTGGCACTTGAAAAAACAAGAATGAATCTTTCAAGACTTTTGAGTAGGGAAGCAGATCAGTGAAGACGAAAGAAGAAAAAGTGGCCTTTGCTAATGCTGGTAGTTGACATCAGTCTTAAAACATGAGATTTGTTTTGTTGTTAGCCATATTTGACTCTTTTTATACTATGATCTTTTATAATTCTAGAACTTTCTCTGAACTTTTGAATTCTTTTTCCACAGATGCATTTAATGATTTTTTTCCTGATATGAAGTCCACCTTTCATGTAATAAAACCATATTAAAATATACTGGAACATGGATTTATTTTTTTTTTTTTTTACTTTATAGAGAAAAATACTCTTTCTTTGTAAATAAAAATTGCTGCTGTTGGTAAGCAGTCAGTAGTTAAAGCTGTTGTAATATTTAACATCATTCAGAGAGAATGTTTGACCTGGAGTAGTTGCTTGTGATGGCAGCAACTTTGAATGTACCAACCTTTAATTGAACCTACTTTCTTCAAATTTCAGCCTGCGCACCCATGGACCAGGTTTTATTGCTCATGTTCATGTAAAACAGAATTGATCTGAATTGTGAGTTCTGCTTCCTGCAGGTATGTGTCCACTGTATTGAAAAAATGGCAAAATGGTGAATCTGGGTTACTGATTTCACAAAGCTAAGCCTGGAAGTCTGCTACTGCTCTTGACCTTGTTATATAAAATCAGTCCTGTGCTTTTAGGAAAGCATAAAAATATTTGTGGTATAAAGTAAGATCCAGGAATACTTAAATACAGAAAGGGCAAAACATGAAATACTTTCTATGGCTGGTGTACTGTCTTCTGATGTAACATTTGGGATTTCTTTGTAGCTTTCAAGTTCACAACCCTTTTTCTAACGACTTAGCTACAAGTAGGCGTGGGTTTCACAGAGACAATAGGGGATTTGGTTTAAACTGCTCATACCAGTCACTGGTGGCTGAGCAGGTTCACTCTGGAAATGCTAGTCTTTTAGTTTGGAAACAGTCAATGCTGTCTGTCTTTGTTACAATATAGATAATTTTCAAGGTAGCTGGAAAAAAGTCAGGGCAGCTGTTTGACACATGCTTCTCTGCTGCTGGTGCCCAATGAGACTTTCAAAGGAACTTGCATATGAAATAGGTAAATACATTGTAAAGAGACTTTGGTAACTCTCAAAAGTAGCCTAGGGACACAAGTGAAAAGCAGCATTCCCAAAGTGCATTGCACCAATTATTAGGCTATTTTCGAGTTTGCATGTAGAAAACAGACAGGATTGTGTTACTTTTCCTCCCATTCAGTTTTTGTTGGAAACCTGTCAAACCACAAAATGCCATTGCACACTTTTCTGCTGATATTTGCTATTTGGAAACTTATGTAACTGCAGTGAATTATTTGTATTCATCACTTTAAACAGAATTTTGAAGTCCTGAGCTCCCTCTTTTGATAATCCTTTTCTTCAAGTCTCCGCTTGTGTTGCAGGGAGAGTTTGTGTTTCTGCAGCCACTTCAGATCAGAGACAGCCTCTGTCTCCTTGAATACTGCCTGAAGCCAGTTTAGCAGTGTGAAGTATGGATTTTATTTTGCATCAGTTGATTGTCAGAACTTACCCTGTGCTTTAAAGTTTAGTTTTTTATTTTTAATTTTTTGTTGTCTTAAATAATTCCAGTTACAAGTTTTCTCTCACTCTTACTCTCATGAGTACTTTGCTCTTCTGCCACTGTACGAGCAGCAGTTGTTGAAAGTGTATCACTCTTAGTTTTGCTAAAATGAGTTTCTAGGGAAAGGAGTAGCAATGAAAACTTGTAGTCTTCTCTGAGAATGCCTTCCATTTTTGCAACCTTGCTGTTCTGTTGTGTCTTGCCCCACATGCAGGCTCTGTCTTTGGCATCTCTTAGGAATGCTATAATGAAAAATATGAAGTTTCTCATTGAAGTCTGTGTCTATGGCTTCACTAGAGTGTATTGACAGAAGACAGACATTGATGCTGGCAAACTGGAGTGAGTTCAGTGGAGGCCCCCGTTGCTGGTCATGGGGCTCTGTGAGCCCTGTGGGGAGGGGCTATAGGAGCTGGGCTTGTTCAGCTGGCAGGTGTTGGGAGGATCCCCAGGTACCTACAAGGGGCCTGCTGAGAAGATGGAACCAGGCTCTTTGTTGTATATGATCAGAGGACAAAAAAACAATGGGCACCAGCTGAAACTCAGACCAGAATATAAGAAGAAAAAGATTGTGTGACAAGTTGAGGACAGTTGCAACAGGCTTCCTGAAGAGGCTGTGCAGGCTCTGTCCTATATGGTTTTTAAGACCTGACTAGCTGAAGTCCTGCACAACATGCTCTGACCTCGCAGCTGGCCTGCCCTTGTGCAGGATGTACAACCATTGGCCTTGGTCTTTCTATGACTGATTACCCTGGGATCCTTTTTCATACTAAAAAGTTGTCCAGCAACTGGCATGTAATTTCCAGCCCCTCTGGGCTCTTCCTCTGCCCAGTGGAGGGTTTTCTATGCAACAGAAAATTCATAGAATATTGAAATAGTGAAACAGTTAGGGTTGGAAAGGACCTTAAAATCATCCAGTTCCAACCCCCTGCCATGGGCAGACACCTCACAC